>JAWZYV010000655.1:0-47956 GCA_038373885.1 Cheiracanthium punctorium | reverse complement strand
TGAGTATATGCACTCCTAACTGTGTAAAAATGAAACACTAAACATGTTAATCGATCTACAGAGAAAGTGCTGGGAGGCATCCCAAATCCCGTGTCTATGATATTTATTTTACTTCTGTGCACTTTATTGTATTTTACTGAACAGCACATGAGATTTTTAGTTAAAATATTCTTCAAAGAGAGTATTCTTAATCTATGCACATAAAAGTGTTTGTCCTGACAGAAGTGCATGAAGGGTTAACGTGTGGCAGGAGCCGGTTTCGAACCCGGAAAATCGGGTAGTAGATTGCGACGTTTTCCAGCCAGGCCAAAAGGTCCCAATTTGACCGGCCTTCAATTGCCAAGGTGTTGTGAGAGCGGAAGCTATCTCGTTCTGCCACACTACTTCCTCCCCTCCGCCCCTCCAGAGAGTCAGTGTGAGGCAGACGAACGCTATTCCAAGCGTTATGGTTGCTGCCACTAGTTGTGGACTTCCTATCAGCTAGTTGTGCACTTTGTATCGTGTGCCACGCGATGTGGGCTTCGTTGCCACTTGTTGCAGGATCTGAAAGAGTGAGCCACGCGAGAGATCGAGGGCTCGGTGCTGGCGCCATCTGTCGCTTAAGGGTGGAAGGAAAATACGTGTTCATATCACGTCTGCGTCACCAAAGAAGGGTGAGCGGGTGGCAGAAACCGGTTTCAAACCCAGAAAATCCAGGTGGTAGATTACGGCGTTTTTGCTCGAGCAAAAGGTACCCATTCGATCGGTCTTCTGTTGTCAAGGCGCAGAGGCAATCTCGTGCAACCACAGGTTCTTTATCATCGACATGAAGCTACGGAAACCAATAACACGACATGTATGTTAGGTTTGTAATGCCTAACATACATGTCGTGTGAACATGTACTCTTGAGAAAAGAAAATAATCAATATTAAGGCGTGGAGAGGGCCAAACGTTCTCTTCTAGTGTACCTTCAAATTTCAATGATAAATATAGAAAGCCAAAACACACAATCACAAATTTCATTTCTGTTATCAAATGAAAATTTATTTGATACAAAGAGAAATTATTTAGTCAGCTCAGAAAGGGTTAAAAAGACACTCCCCGTTTGTATTAAAAATGAAAACAGCTAGTTTTCCCTCTTTCAATAATTCGGAATTCCGTATTTTCTGCCGATAACCTATGACAAGCACTTTACCTTTCTTTGTTTGCCTAACCAAACTGTAGACTAACTTCTGTCCCTACTTAACACATTAATCATGGAACACTTTAACCATGAAGTTTACTTCATACCCTTTTGTGTAATAGGATTACGTGCAACAGCTTTACACCCGCTTTCCTAAACACTTTCAAAGAAAGTTCTAGAGGAATGGGCGTAATTGCGTTTACTTTCGAGTTTTCAAAGTCCATCAAAGAACTGAGGTGTATGTATGTATGTATGCAAAACAGGTAGAAAGTTTAAATTTACAGCGACTTAATTTTGCTTTTGATTGGTGAAGTGAAGGGAAATGAATGTGATAAGTATTTTGGGTGAGAAAGGACGAAAATCGCCTTACCAAAACAATATTTAACCCTTCTTGCGCGGACTTTTTTGTTTCCGCTGTTAAAACGGTTCTTTAAGATTTTTTGTAGTTCTGAATTGGCAAACATATGCTTCGATGCTTGAGTTTTGAATAAATGATTTTAACGCATGTGAATGTTTAAATCCTACACACTGACCCACACATTTTGTTTTTGCTTTCTGTTATTTTATTTTTGTTTAAAACAACACAAAATAATTTTTTATGTTATTTCAATGTTATTAATTTTTGAAGTTGAATTTGTGAGATTTTTATTTATTATTATTTTTTTTTTCATTTTTTAAAATTCATATAGCATAAAAGATGGGTATTTTAAAAATAATTATGAGATTGCTCTTTAATTGAGATGTGAGAGAACCTCATCCGTAGGTCAGGCATATCTGACCTACTGAAACAGTAATAAAACAATCATAAGACAAACTTCTGAAGAGTGGTTTAAACGCTTAAAAATAATTACCATTTTATTGTGTAAAAACGTACAGCGTCCAGGACTACCGAAAACTTTCCAAAATAGCGAGCGGAGGTCACTGTTGTATAAGATTCGTGTCGAAAGCAGGAAGTTTGATTAAAAAAATGATCAATTTATTCCGAAAAGGAAGCAAAACCTTGGCAACCGAAAAAGCTTGAAGATAGCGTATTGCGAGCAGTGGTAGATGAAAATACAGTGAAATTTCTCGGGAGTCGAAATCGGTCGTTCAGAGAGGTGATCGCTCAGAGAAACATAAACTTTTGATCTATCGAAAAGGCTATAAAATATTGTTTGTTTATTTATTTATAAAATAGCATAACGTAAATGCACAAAAAATATTATTTTTAATTCCATTTCTTTTAAATATTTACAATTTTCGTATTTCCTTTTTTCCCTTCCTACAGTACTTCTCTCTACTTTTTATTTTTTAAATATGACAAAAAGACATTTATCTTGATAAGCTTCATGGTTTCCGAATTTGCGACAGTAAAATGTATATGCGTTGAAGTCTGCTGGACTGTCATTGTAAGTTCGACCTGTTCAGTCACGTCATCAGCTGGGCTTTCCTCGTCAGACTAAATTAGTACCTGAAAGGCATAAAAATGAACAAACATCAGCAATATCATCATAAGAGCCTCTTTAAGTGTGTTATACGGACTAAGTCAGAATTTTTCAACAGTGTTTTACGAATCCGTTTGATATGAACCCGTTTTACTTCGGATAGGGACCTGGGATAGGCCGCTTATAGAGGATTGTGGGGGTCTCTTCTTGAGGACTTTTAACATTAAGTCGCTAGGGTAAAAAATAGGTGTCTTAAAAATTTTTCGTTGGAGGAGGAAGAGGTGGTCGCTCATAGAAGTTTCATTGTATGTGCCGAAATACATACTGCACTGTATGTTGCAAATATGCAACTTTCATGAACAACAGGAGTTGCACAACAAACTGTTTCAATCAGGAGTTGCACAACAAACTTTTCAATCAGGGGTTGCACAACAAATTGTTTCACAGCAGGAAATACTTTTGAAGAAAAAGTGGAAACGGTACATTGATACTCTAAAAAAATCATTTGCAATAATTTTTACAACCACAAGTGGAAAATAGAGATTTCTTGTAGATAAAAACTTTCAAATGCTGCAGTAATCTTAGTCGTAATTCACTTAACTTTTCATAAAAGCTTGATCAGTGGGTTAGGCATATCAAAATCAAACTGCCAGCAGCTACTGCAATCTATTAAAAAGACGTTCGTTATGTGGAATTCTGCTTCAAAAATTAAAAAAAAAACACTTTGCGGTAAATTTTGATTCTCCCACTTTATTTTGAAGAAAATTGCTCCTGAAACATACCGAGATCATCAACAGCACCCAGGGCAATCGCAAAAGGTTTAAGATGACGAACTGCAAGCATCGTTAGGATGAAGACTCGTATTACCCAAGCATTTTTTTTTCTAATGTCGGCCTCTACCCCTGGAGACATTGGCCACCGCTAAGGCCTAAGTGGTTGGTCTCTTTACTATGGGTGCACCTAGTAGGTGAACCAACCTATGAAGTGTCAGAAATTTTGACAGCCACGCTCGGTCGGGGATCGAACCCCGACAGCCGGGAGTACGGTGTACACCGTAGTACGGTGATTTATCCGCCGTACAATCTGATAGGCTCTATCCCAAGCATGCAACTTCTTTTAACACTAGGCGTTGCACGACCAACCGTTTCAGATAGAAAAGAAATGGGAAGGATTTTTTAAACAAGAATAATGTTCTTCCAATGCCCGGGCTCTGTGTCCAATGCCCTTTGTCATTAGTACGGCCCGAACCACTAGACATTTTACTATGTAACCCCCTCTTAAGAGATCGACAATTTCATATAAACCCAAGCCGGAAATGGAACCTGCACCCAAGGTGTGCTAGAAAGGTTCTTAATTCACTACACCACCTGGGTGGCTTAAAGAAAAATATAAATGATAGAACATAAAAGTCTAGGAATGAAAAATAAAATCACTCAGAAGATTTTTCATAGCCACAAACTAAAAATAGTGACTTATAGTAATTTCTATGAGGTGACAATTTCGTTATCGCTTACTGTCTACTGGAAATAACCCAACAAACACACTACTGCCCGCAAAATGACGGCCGGGTACCCGTCGTGCTGGCAAAGTGCTGTATACCGGGAGCAAGGTAGATTGCCATCGTCTGGAAGTCACTGGAGTGCCAGTGTCTGAAAAGTGCGTATGCGTCTGTACATAACTAGTAACGGCGAACTGCCATGTGTCTATGACATGCACAGAAAAGTTAACGGCGAGGTACTGCTTAAAATGTACCGGGCCAGCACTATTTGGCAGTAATGGGCCTCTATATATTTCCTAGTGTTGGCATAAAATTTTGTTATTTTAATTAAATAATATTGTTTCACATTCATACTGTGTAGAAGTGTTAGGGGATATAAGTTCCGAGCACCCAAAATCAGTGTCGCTGCTAAGATTTTTTTTTTTTTTAAGGATGGAGGGGTGTAAGGTGAGAAGTTCATAAGTTCATATTGTGCCTTCAAATATTTTAGTACTAAAAACTAAAATAATACAAACGAGTTCAGTATGCTATAATAATGTTAACTACACCGACAGTGAACCCCCCCAGTATGTATAGACAGTATATAACCCCCAATATGTACAGAATTATAAATTTTAATCTTAAAATTTATGTAATTTATATTAATTTTTTACAATTTTGCTATTTTGCTAAACTTTTCCTTAAAAACATATTTGGAGACTTTTTTCTACGTTAAGCCCCTTTTAAAATCTACCGAATTAGGGTGCAGAAATATGTTAAAGAGTATTACACGAAGACCAGTCAGGGTGTAATTTGCATGAGAGCTCAGCTCCTGTAGTCTTTTTTTTTTTCAGAGAATTTTAGATTATATTAAAATTTTTAACAGCCTACATAATTGCTTCTATTGATTTTTTTATTATATTAAATATAGCAGTGATAAAACAAAAGATTGCCTAATTTTTAAATATAAATTAGGCAATTAATGCTCAAATTTACAATAAAACGTATTAGAGCTCCTGCAGTTATTTTGTTAGAAATTCAGCAATGAATCGCAACCTTTTACGGGTCCTCAAGTATGATACTATAGAAGCTAGAGGTCAATATATCTACCGAGGGTCAACTTACTTCTCACGGTTGCGAGATAAGCAGGAATCGAACGGTTATCGCAGATTTGGCTATATTAATTCAGATTATTTATACAAAGTACAAATGAATTTTTTATGCATTTGAAGAAAGAAAATAAGAACTTTCTTGTCTATTTTAATCTAAGATGTGCGAGATAGCCTATATATATATATATATATATATATATTAGAGATGAAACGGGCTCAGCCCGAGCCCAAAAGCCCGAGCCCGAGCCCGGGCCCGAACCGGGCTCGGGCTCTGTAATTAACAATTGCGTTCGGGCTCGGGCGGGCTCGGGATCGTGAAAAATTTCTATTTTATTGAACATTCCTTGAAACCGATTTTTAAAAAGTGATTCATATAGAAAATAAAAGTACTTATAAAAAAAATTGGAGCGACTCAGCTCGGCTTTCCGAACACTTACGATTAAGATCATTAGCAAGTATTTAAATAAATTTTAATCGATGAATCATTCAAACATATATACCAAATTGAAACTCAATTGAATGCACCGTTTAAACGCTTGCGCACTTTTAAGAATTTCTCCCCATATGCCATTATCTTAAGATGGTGATTTATAACATATATACCCAATTTGAGCTCAATCGAATGTACCGTTTAGGAGCTATCGTGTTTACTCACATACACACAAACACACATACATACATACATCTCGTAAAAATAGCAAAAATGAATTCAGAAGATCTCAAAACGTGTCAATACACCAAAATCTCGAATTTGAATTTTTTCATGATTACAATACTTTCCTTACATGGTACATGTTCGGAAAGTAAAAATAGCGGCACTGGTGCCTGGAAGGCACGTGAAGCTCTTTGGGTATTTCAGAACGGTGGCTTATATTGCTTAGTTAGTCATGAGATCCGACATTATTTTATAAACATAGATATAAAGAATTAGAAAGTGCATTAAAAATTTGCAACTATATTTGTCTTTAATTTGCACAAATTAATTTGCAAAATTTATTGTATTCTATCAAAGAATTACTTCTTTGAATTTTATTGAATTTTATTTATCTTTAGCTGAAATTTCGGGCTCGGGCGGGCTCGGGCTCCGACTTAAATAATATTGCTCGGGCTCGGGCTTCAAAAAATGAGCCCGAACTCATCTCTAATATATATATATATATATATAATGCACATAGAATATTTCTAAAACGCGAAGTTCATATTAGTGTGTGTGTAAGGGGGGGGGGGGAGGCGGATCTCTAGTTTGCTGTTTTGAAAATTGGCGAGTTTTTTTAAACGGAAGTGGCGAGTTTTCGTGTACGATAAGTATAGTAACCCATTCGTTTGATGTTTCATTTCGTTTCGCAAATCTTGAAACGTTGAGCGGGACTCCTGATGAAATACGCTTCTTAAGATACGAAGTGTTTCCGGTCGTTGTAGACTTTCGAGAAGGTTAGTGCTGTAGACTAGTGAGATATCTCTGTTAGGAGCAATAATAATTATAATAACATATGCTTCTGCAGTGATATCTTGCTGGTTATGGATACAGAAAGCGGATTTTACGATTTTTAAACAGTCGGGAAAATATTACAGGTAAAATTTTTACTTTTCACTGCACTTAATTAAATCAACGTGAAATAAATATGCAATTTCAATTTAATACTTCCGGTCTCATGAAAAAGATAATTTTTTTAAATATAAATATTCGCTTCTATATTTATTCAGAGATATTTAGAACACAGGTAGAGGCCTGTAATTATCAAATCGTTATAAAGAATTAATGTAAACACACACATGTGATTAATAAGATAGTAATTACAACTTCGCGTTTTGGACTATAAAGGGGGGGGGATGGGGACGTATAGTCTTTAGCGACGGATCCCGCTTCCAACTGTGTCCTGACGATCATCGAAGATGTGTTTGGAGACGCACAGGGCGGAGGGGGGATCCTGCTTTCACTATTGCACGCCACACCGGCCCTCAACAAGGCATTATGGTCTGGGGTGCCATTTCCTTTGACAGCCGGACCCCTTTGGTCGACATTAGAGGTAGACTTACTGCACAGCGGTACGTGGACGACATGCTAAGATCTGTTTTGCTACCGTTCCTTTTGCAGTGCGCTGGGCTGGTTTTTCAGCAGGACAATGCCAGACCACATACGGCTCGTGTTGCTCTAAACTGTCTGCAAGCTTGTCAAACTCTTCCTTGGCCCTCCAGATCTCCCTCCCATCGAGCATGTCTTGGATATGATGGGAAGGCGATTGCATCTGGCACGGACTTTTGATGACCTCGTTCGACAATTGGAGCGAATTTGCAGGAAATACCGCAGGAGACCATCCGGGAGCTTTATCGGTCTATGCCACGCCTTGCGGCAGCTTGTATCCAGGCTAGCGGCGGGTCAACACCTTATTGAACTTGTTACTGTAACTCTGAAATAAATTATTCAATTGTTCTGAAATTTTAATCATTTACTATTCTGTACATTTTCTTCCTATCCACCAATTTTCGTCTCAATCGGACACCTCCTTCTTGGTGCGTCGATTTATTTGTTATAGAGTGTATTCCAAACTGTTCAGTAATTTGTATTAACAAAAATATTTTTTTTCTAATACGCGGAATAGAAATGCATCTTTATTCAGAAAAAAAGAGATCTAAAATAACTAAAAACGTTTAAATGAAATTTCATCGTAACATTTTTATCAGAGAGTAATTGTATTTATCTGGCATTAAAAACTTCCACGAAATGAAAAAAAAAATTAAAAAATCGATTAGTATAGTCTAGTGTGTAAAATGAATAAATTGTCTAGTGTCTATAGTCTAGTGTGTAAAAGGAAAAAAAACTTTCCTTTTATAGTAAATAACTTGGGGATTAAAATTCCTTGTCTGAAGCTGTAATTGTTTCATATAGTTCCCATACTGTCAGGAACACACAGAATGTAAATTAGATGTAAAATACAGGTGCGTACTTTTTAAATTATAAATACCTCGATAATTTTACTTATATATAGAAAGCCAAAAGTGTATAGTGTGTGAAGTCAATTCTTGGAATACGATTTTAATAGGAATATTTTATAAGTGAACTTATAAATTGTCTGTTGGCTTTGCATAGAAATTAACATTTTTCTCACAATTAATGTAAAATTTATTTTATTTTTCTCCTATGAATTAATTTATGATTAGCATGCATGTATTTATTAATCATCAGATCAAAATAGAAAAAATAGATGTACAAATCTCTCCAAATACCTTCTCTCTTACTTTCCAAATTATGCATTTGTCACAACAATCAAACAGTTTAATAATAAAAATAAAAATAAATTCGTGAAGGCATCTATAATTAGACAAATTAAGCTCTCGGAGGTAGAAAGTAGAATTAAGAGCTTATTTTATCAAGCTTTAAGTGATTATTTTTCAGTATTTAAACTTGTAAGAAAAAAGTTACGATGAATGTGCTTTTAAACTAACGAAAAACGGAAAAGTGTGGTAGTAAAATTTGTGAGAATTTAGACAGAGAAAATTTACGTCTCAGTCATTCAGAGGGTTAATAAAAATGTGAAATAATACATCTGAAAAACATTAAAATACTTACACTTCAATCGAGAATTATTCTGAAGTCACAACACATGTGTGAAAGTATACTTTGTTTCAGAAATTTTTATAGCTACATCAGATATTTCAATAAAAAAGGAATACTTCACAATTTCTTCCTTCCACAAAATGTGCAAAACCATTTCTCCCTTAGCTCCTCCCCTTTTCTTCCCTGAGGTTGCGACAATTTAACGGTATATCCAAAAGGGCAAGCAAAATTTTAATGTACATTTCACTTAGTTTGGTTACTATGACACTAACTAAATATTTACGTAAATTTTACTTGCCCTTTTGTATAGCGTGACGCAAAAGATAAATTATTGAAATAAATTCATTTGAATACATTATATAGACTCAGTGAAAGTGTGATATATTTGACGGTGTATTTCATAATTAAAAGCATTGCTTAAATGCGTAAATCTTCTTTAGAAAATAAAACGAAAGTAACTGTAATGGAATTTGATATCATTATTTTTAAGACCCATATTTAAAATTCATAGAGCTACAAAGTAAAATGCTGCGTCACAAATTTTTAACCAGTTAAGGTTTTTTGCATGGGGATATCATTACTTATTAAGGGTATGGTCAGAAGATAATAAATTAGTTTCATGGGCGAATTTCGGAAGTTTGCTTGACACTAAGTTACGTAAATAAATATACAAACCTATTTTCATGCCGTATCAGAGTATTTGATTAAAAAGTCACAGCAAGTTCTTTTGTAATATGTAACAGAAAATTGACATATTTTTGTTAGAATTTTATAAGAGACATAATACTGATAATCAATAATTTTTTGAGTAATTTTCTATTTATAATTTGGGTCGAGTACAGATTAGTATCCCTGCCACCATCTTTGATTTTATTTCATAAATTTGCATTCAGTTTAATGCTAAACGTAAGTTAACTTTTTTACTATAATTATATAAGTATTGGGCCCCATCAGTGGCCGAGCGCATAGCGCTCTGAACTGGGAGACGGAAGGTGCCTCGTTCGAAAACAGGTTGCGTCCGCCGACCTAATCGTTCTGAGTTTTCCGTGGTTTCCTCCAAAACAGCGTACATACGGGTCAGGACCCCTTAGAAAGACCCCCACGGAGGGCACTCCACGTCTCGGCTTAGAGCCTACGTGTAGCTAATCGGCCGTAATTCTAGAACAACAACAACAATATATAACAATGGATTCTATTGTTTTAATGCATTGTGATTCGTTAATGTTCATTCAGTTTAACGATAACCGTAAGTTAAGTTTCGTTAAAATTATTAATTTAATAATCTCGTTCTTAATCTCGTTACTCGTTCTATTCTCGTTACTCGTTCTATTATTTTAATGCAATGTAATCTATTAATGCAATGTTTGCTTTCAGTTTAAACCTATCTCTAAGTTAAATTTTTAACTATATTATGATACACTAAGTTTTTAACTAAGTTAATGATAGATCTCAAAATTGTTGATTAAATTAATTAATGACTATAATCCTAACTTAATATTATAAATGCGAAAGTGAGTTTGGTTGTTTGTTTGTTTATTTATGACGCTTTCACGCCTAAACCGCTGAATCGATTAGGATGCATTTCGGTTTAGATATAGATGGGACCCTGGAGTTGGTTATAGGCTATTACTTTTTTAATTATTAATTAAAAACCGTTTTTACGTTGTCATGCTTGGCGAGTTTCGCCCGTATCATATGATTCATGTTTGAGCTAACAAGAATGCTATTACTTCAATAAAGAAGCACGTGCATCTGAAAAACATTAAATAATACGGAAATTATGCCAGTTTTATGCCAAATATACCTATCTCTAATAATAAAAATGAATGTTCTCCACACAAACCTACAGAAAGCAGAGCTTTGAAAATTTGAGCATGCCTGGACCCATGACTTCGGTAAAGTGTACCTGAGGCTCGGAAATTTTAATTACTTTTCTAACTATTAATTAAAAACCGTTTTATCGCCCGCACAAAATGATTTATGCTTTTGAAATAAAGCAGAAATTCTATTTGCAAAAGCACATGCATTTGAAAAACATAAATAAGTATGGAAATTATGTTGATTTTACGCCAAATTAAAAAGCATAAATAAAGAAAAGTGTACTTACGTATTATCCCGGCGATCCGCCAAGACAAGCGATTTTTTGCCGAGATAAATGCCGGGCCCTTGAAATTATTAATGGTTTTGAATACGATTGACAGTTTGGCAACTCATTTGACGAAAAAACAGTTTGCGGGAATGACCGCCGAGATAATAGGTAAGTACCAAGAAAAGTCCAGATGTGTTTCTTAAAGTTCGTAAATTTCCAAATCCTACAAATAATATAAATGTGTACGTTTATGTGTTTGGATGTTTTTGACTGAATCACACAAAAATGGTTGGAAAAATTTGTAATGAAGATAGCTTATACCCTGGATTAACATACAGGCAACCTTTCAAGCATATAGCATAAATAATTCTTTTACAAAGACACTCAAAATAATGCTAATGCATTGCGCTCTATGGAAATTTTGTAGCAACTAAACCGATTTTAAAACTTTCTTCAGTGATTGAAAGTCCTAGGCCTATATGGTCCTAGGCCTATAGGGTCCTGGGCGTATATGGGGAATTCCTCTGTGTGGAATTTTCTAAGGTATCCTAGCCCGTATTTTCGCGAGGTTTTTGAAAAAAACACGGAAAACTGCGAGCGGCTAGGTCGACAGGCGCGACCGGTGTTTGAACCTGTCATCTCCCACCTTCCAGGTTTGAGAGAAGACCCTCTTAGACACTGGGGGGACCCTGACTGTTATAGGCTACCTTTTATGCATATATCACAAATATTTCTTTTACAGGGATACTCATAAGAATTACATTACGCTCTATGTGTATCTCTGTAAGTACTGAACCGATTCCAAAATTTTTTTCACTGATAGTAAGCTACACTATTCTTGAGTATTATAGGCTAAAATTAATGCATGTAGCGCAAATAGTATCTTTACAGGAACACTCAAAATAATTCTGATACATTACGCTCTATGGGTATCTCTGTAACTATAGAACCGATTCTAAAACTTTTTCGCTAATAGAAAGCTGCACTATTCCTGATTAACATGGCTAAAATTCATGCATATAGCATAAATATTTCTTTTACAAGAACACTCAAAACAGCTCGCAAATACTGTCGTAACTGTCTCTATTCACCAAATGCCTGAAAAAAATCTAAATTTAGTAATTTTACATACTCTGTTATTTTAAATGAAGTATAATACCATGCATTATACTTCATTTAAAATAAGTAAAAAGCAAATAATATTTAAATGCAGTTTCTTTAGTAGCAAACATATTTGTTATTCACACATGCTTCGTTTCTCTCGGGACCTAATTCTAAAGCCGACGCGGACGAAGTCGCGGGTAGCCGCTAGTCATTAATAAAATAGAAAATTACTCAAATTATTGTTTATAATTGGTTTTATGTCGCTTTTTAGAAAACTAACTTCATACTATGTTTGTTTGTTTTTTTATCAGTTAATAATTTCATTTTTTTAGAGAACGTTAGATGAACTACCAGTTTAAGAATAAGGGTCTTACGCGGTTGACTTTCTTAGTGCTTCTGAAGCGTATTTACGTTACATCGTGAGAAGAACCGTCCAAAACTCCGAATTTTTAGATTATCAGCCATCCGGTAGACCAGAAGCCTGGACCTTCATACTTCAATTATCTACCATCTTTAGTATCTTATCAACTCGGCTCGGGTGGGCACAACATCTTGTTTTAGATGCCATCTCCGGCCTTTACATGTCTAATACAAAATATAGTGCATTTATAAATTTAGATTAATTAATCAAATTTCTGTCTGAAAAGTATTGAACAAAATTTTTAATCTGGTATTTAAAGGAATACAAAATAAAAGTGAGAAAAACCTAAGATTTGGAAAAAATATATTTTTTTAAAAATTATAATTCAATAATTTCAATAAATTTTATATATACATGAAGAGTAAAAGAATTATTATTAAAACTAGTTAGTATGTAAAACTACTATTTATTTTCCTTTGAATACTAAATAATTATTATTAATTAATTATGTGAGCTTTCTGAGGAGAAAAAAAATTCATTGAAATATTAATTACATATTGAATTTTCCAAATAGAATTAATAATATTAGAAAAAAAACTTAATTTAATTAGAAATAGCTATCAAAATACTAGGGAAACTAAATACTTAAAGAAAAAGTTGGGAAGGAGTTTTACCAAAAAATACTTAAATTAATTATTTTTTTAATTGAAAGTCTTAACTATTTTTAATAAAACAAAAACGACAGTAATACAAAGCTCATCTCGCAAAAGTGCGACATCGGGTACACAACCTGAGTTATCTCATCAGAAAGAGGAAGCGCATCGTACCAGCTCTCTACGACCGAACTGGTTTAGGATATAAGGTAACTTGTAAAAATCTTGTCGCGGATCTACAGCACTGTATTCCTGCTCCCTGTCTTGTTTACCGCCTTTGAAACGAGATCATTTTTCGTATTTCCTTACGCGGGTTAAATAGTTCCATCTTTGAACTGGATTAAATTACCGAAACGAGTTTTCCTAGCTTAACTGGTGACGTCACTCATCGAATTTCGCACCGATTAAAATCATATATTAATTGTAAAAAATTCGTTAGAGCGGATTCCGAGATCCAGAAGAGAACAACAAAGAAATTGGAAAGTTAGCTGTATATATAAGTGCCGCGAAGTTTTACGGTTGGTTGGTTGGGGCTGGCTGCGTCACTAGTAGAACTGCCGTTCTACATGATATACCCAATTTGGTTACAATCCGTGCACCCGTTTCATCTGTAGAACCCTGTTTATATGGGGAGTTTAATTAAAACCACCCTCTATTTTCAAATACAGATGATTGAATTTTCTTGCACTTTTTTGGGTGGTCAATTAACCCCCCTCCCACTT
This sequence comes from Cheiracanthium punctorium, assembly GCA_038373885.1. Taxonomy (NCBI): domain Eukaryota; kingdom Metazoa; phylum Arthropoda; class Arachnida; order Araneae; family Cheiracanthiidae; genus Cheiracanthium; species Cheiracanthium punctorium. Next base: position 34,295 of record JAWZYV010000655.1, on the reverse strand, counting down.
CTTCCCCCTAGTTATTTACGCCTATGCCCGATCCCACAATGCAAAATTTTAAGTTACACGAGGGTTCTTGGAACGAATCTAGTGTAAAACTACGAGAATGGGTTCATGCAGCGAGTAGCAAACCTCAGCAGCGGAGAGCATAACTTCCTCAAATACAATCCGACCGCCCCAAGACACTTGACTACTCTTCTTTCAGGGGAGTATCCATTTTACTGCTTCTCGCTTATAGCAGTGGCCCCTAATCCCCGGGCCGGTACTGGTCCGTTCTTCAAACGGTACCGGGCCGCCCAAAGACCATCAATTATTTCCATTTTATTGACTGTGGCGTACTTCAGTTCGATTTCAACTTTGCCTGTTTTGTGCTAATTTATCAGGAGAATTCTTGTAGCTATTTTAAATTAGTTTATTCTTTACTAACGATTTTTTAAGATTATGAATCAAAATTGCAGTCACTTAAATCCCTTTTGCATTTCCGACAACCAATCTGTGTGAAGCGTTGTTTTCTGCAGGGACTGCAACCAAAACAAAACAAAGGAATAAACTGGACGCAGAGCCGGCCCGAGGGGCGTGCGGGGCCCCCCAGGCGAAGCGCAAGAGCAGGGCCTCTTTTCTATTATGTCTTATGTAAGTTAATCCTCTGCTTTGTATTTGCTAGTACTGCTAGTATATATTAGTTTTATTTCTCGGCTTTTTTCGGGGTATATCGCAACCATCTTCCAAGCTTGATCTAGTGTGATAGCAAAAAAAAAAAAAAAAAAAAGGCCCAGGAACTCTTTAAGCGCGGGGCCTTAGGCGATCGCCTACATTCGCAACCGCTTAGGCCGGCCCTCCTGGACGTAAGTAACAACACACTTCGGGTTATTTTTTGCCTCCGATGGGACCGACTCGTTGCAAAGAAACTAATGCAATGTTCTCATTGATTGAGCGTTATTGTGATTTAAAATGTTATATCGCTTAATATTCTTCTTTTATGCAGCTGAACTTTATTTTGAAGGCATGCTTAAAATGAAATTATTAATTCCGAGGAAACTATTATTGAAACAATCAATGCCTCCATCTCAGCCTCAGCGTTCAACGGTAAAATTACCAAACTTACACGGTTCCGCTGCAAAACAGCTTGGCAGACAAAATCAGTATGAATCGATGCCAACAACATTCAATTAAAAAAGATTTCCGATTTTATAATTACAAGCGACTGATAGATGTCAGACGCTTCTCATGATACCGCATACATAAGGTTTCTCTCCGTGTGTGATTACGAACAGTTAAGAATTCGAACTTTTACCCTTAGAACACAGCGGTACGGAAATAGTGGTTTTAACTTAGTTTGGGGCAAAATTTGAATTAATCATGTCATTATTCGCATTTTAAAGAAAAATTTCAAGATGCGTGGTAAAAGTAAAAATTCGTTGTTTGATATCTAATCCAAAAAATATTTTACTTAGTGATTTTAAGGAGAGGCCTCCCTCTTCTCTCTCTAAAGTCACTTTCGTTTTGTCTGGGGTATTTTTTAAATACGAGGGGCATCTGCCCACAGGGATACCTTAAGCAGAGGACATTTTAAGGAGTTTTAACGCGTATTCGCTTTACAGCTGGAGAAAACTATTCAAAACTCCATACCGTAAGATGGACAGCCAGACGTTGGGCCTGAACCCGGGACCTTCGTACTTCATCCGTCTACCATGTTCAGTGTCTTATCCACTCGGTCATTATGGGGCCTGACTCTTTTTTGAAGCATCTGTAGCTCGACCTAACACATAAATGGAACTAAATTTGGTGCTGAGATTAATGATGACATCCGGGAAAATAAAAGAGAATAGTTTCAAAAGTTTCCGATAGGGATATTTGCGGATTTCGACCACATTGAATATAACCGCTGTCCTTAGAGACTATACTTGGGGCAAACCTAACGTGATTGTGGAGGGAATGATGCAGACCGTCTGATTTCGCCGTTCTCAAATATAGTTCTTCCCGTTTGCTCAGCTCCAAAACATTTTTCATTGATTAAAAGCTAAAATAAGGTCTATGTTATAAAATAATTGCATATTTGTGTTACTTGAATGCAATAATTAAAAGAATTCAGAAATTAAGCAGAAATAAGATGGAACGCCTTCCCAGACGCTTGACCAATGATAGACCTCTTTTGTGCTTGCGGAAATTATGTACTGCAGATTTCCAAGTATTTTAGCCATAGGACTGGGAGGGAACTCTCTGCTGTAGTTTTCCTACGCTTTTCGATCATTCATTCATTTGTATTTATTTGAGATCGTCTGTTAATATTTCGTATCTTTCACATTTCTTACGTTATGGCATCTGGATCCAGTGCTTTTAATTATTCTTTCCAGCTTCACAAGGCTGGAAAACCACTTGCAAGTTCTGCTAAGGTTATCGTAATGAACGTGTACACGAAGCTCAGAGAACAGGATACGGTTAAATCCGACAACGAAATTGTTCAGCTTTATTCTGATTCAACTGGTGTTTCGGCAGCCAGTATTTATCTGAAGACTGAGATAAAAGTGAGTGGAAAACTTTCGCCTCGGTTCGTTATTTGTGAATTTTTATTACATATCGATTATTACAATTTTCTCTTTTTCTTTTACATGAAGAAACGCAAAGATGCTGTAAAATAGTAGTAATGCGTGAATAAAAAAAGGGAGAGAATTGCTAATGGTGTCCATGCATGTAAAATATGGATTATCTGGTTATAAGTATATAAAAGAATTTAACTCCACTCTCTTCTGCTTTCGATTTGTAACTAGTTTCGTAGCCCAACGATTCACAGTTGGATAGATGTTAAAAAAATTAACATGACAGTTAATCAATGTTATTTCTTACTAGCTACGTAAAAAATATGAAACGTTTTTAACACAAAAACCTTATTTGTAACTAGCTACGTATCAAGGCGTTGCAAATTTGTATAGATGTCAAGAAATAAAACTTGACATGTCAGTTAATCAAGTCTCAGTAGTCTAATTGCTGATCAAGCAGTCCATTCCTGTTCTTCGCATGGGAATGAGGTGGTATAAAAATGTCAGACCTAGCCCTGCAATATCATAATGTCGCCAAAATACTATAAGTGTGTAAAGCCAACACCTCCTAGATATAGAAAGCCTAACAACTGCTACGTCACCAAGCTATCACGTCATCAGTAGACCTTCATAAATGATGTGATCACACTTTAATTTTCATAAAGTAAAACTATTTATAATTTCTGGTAAATTTATTCACCCACTACAGCATTTTAAAGATATGAGACAGACAATTTAATTTTACGATAAAGGGCAAATTTTTAACTGTGACGAATTTTGTAATATAATAAAGAAATAGATCATAATGAACTGTTTTGTATCACAAAGGTATTTTAAGTTTTATCTTAAGATATTTTCTAATATTTGTAGCATTCACCAGAAAATTGAAATAGTTTTACTTTATGAAAACAAAAGTGTGATAACGTCATCACTTGTATTGTATTCGTCACATTCGTTGTAGTGATGAGTGAGACGCAGCAGTGTGAAGACGCGTGTGAGGGAGCTCCGTCGGCCAGCCGACTAAAGTCCTTATCAGGACTGGTAATCGGTACAGGTGAACCGGCGGGGTATCCTGAGGATTTACTCCCGAATAAGCGTTATTTGTATGATGCCTATATGAGTGTGCCTCCACGTCATATCCTTAGCGGAAATTGGAGAGCGTTCGCTAATTTCGTCCATATCATGGGTGAAGAAACAGATCAGGTTGCCGAAGTGATTGCCCACCACAAAGCCCTCCAGTTCGAGAGAGAAAAAGCGGAACAACATCCTGAAACGTCAACGATGAACCCAGCTACTAAACGTGCTTCTCCCAGCGATGAAGAAAACAACGATGCCAATGACGGTTTCTCCTTGCCGAAAAAATGTGCCAAGTCCAAGCCAGCGCCGGAGACAGATAAGTACACTTTCGATGTTGGCTTTAGTACCCCCTACCAATTTGAGCTCTTAAGTACCCTAGAATCTAACGAAATAGTAATGGAACAGGAGACTCCAATCTCACCTCCGCCGATCAAAGTAAACCCCAATGTTAGGCCTAAGCCATTAATCATCCCCAACCCTCCAGATATCCATGCCATTACTCAGCTTATCAACGAAAACACAGACGCAAACTTCCATGCTGCTACCCAGAAATCCTCCCTCAAAATTTTCCCGTTAGACTTTAAAAGCAAGCACACAATTACTGACCTATTTCAGAAAAACTCTATCCATTTTTAGCAATTCGGATATCACCCCTCCCCTCAAAGTTGTCATTAAGGGACTCCCCCTCTCTACCCCAACTGAACTTATCTCCGAAGCACTTAATTGCATTAAATATCCTGTCCTTCAAGTTAATCAACTCAAAAGCAAACGCGAAAAAAACCCCCTCCCCATTTTTCAAATACAACTCCAAAACAACCCCCAAGGACAGGAAATCTACAAACTTGACAAGCTTCTCTCGTTTCAAATTAAAATTGAAAAATTCAGACCCCCCCCCAGGAAAGCCGGTCAGTGTTTCCGCTGCAACGGCTTTTTTCACTATGCAAAACATTGTTCCATGCCCCCCCCCGTTGTGTGGTGTGTGACGACTCCCACGAGCATTTTAATTGCCCCATTAAACAAAACAACAAAAACAATGAAGTAAAGCAACCCCCTACCTGCTGTGACTGTTCCTTAAACCACCCTGCTAGCTACAAAAGATGTAAAAATTTCCCCGATAACCCCCAAAAACATCTTCCTCAAAAAAACTATCAACCTCCCCCTTCTTCCAAAAAATATTCCAGTTATGCGCAGGCTGCTTCAAGCAATTGCACCCCCTCCCCCCAGCAAACTATCCTGCAAGACGTAGCTGATCTCACCAAAGAGATCGGAGTCTCGTTAATTGAGTTAGCAAATAAATTAAAAGTAATTCTTAACCAACTAAAGCAACTTAACTCCCCCCAAGAAAAACTTCTATTTTTTCTAAATTTTGTCAACAACGGGGACAGCACTGTTAGCAGTGACTGAACCATTGTTGACACTCAACTTGCAAAGTAAACAAATTTTCTCCCCCTTTTAAATTTTTCCTAAAATTCTTCTTTTCTCAATAGCTTAATTTTTAATTTCTACTCACTAAATTTCTCAGTAAATTTTTCTAACTGTTAGTGAATGAGAGTTGTGGGGTTAATTTTCCCCGGGTACTCTCCAGCCAACATGTACTTATCTGCTTATCTGCGTCATCACTTGAAGGCCCGCGAGCCCATCTGAAGTAATAGACATCATCGAAAAACTACCTAAGAAGAAAAGCCCTGGGAGGGATGGTATCAACAACCAAATGCTCAGGAACCTGCCAGCCATCACCATATTTTAAATCACGGCTCTCATTAATTTGATGTTGACGCACCTGTATTTCCCTAAGTGCTGGAAAGACGCAGTGGTATGCCCCATACCCAAGCCCCAGCATGACCTAGCACTGCCGGCTTCCTACCGCCCAATAAGCCTGCTTAGCAGCTTGGGAAAATTAGCCGAACGAGTCATACTCCATAGACTGAACAACACTCTATCTGAAAATAACGTCATTATGCTCTACCGAGTGGTCGAACAACTTTCTGAAGGGCTTCAGATGAAGGAGCACACGACCATCGTGTTCCTTGACATAAGTAAAGCTTTTGACAAAGTTTGGCATGAGGGGCTCCTTTACAAGCTAATCAACATCGGCATACCGGACAAACTCATCCATCTACTAAACAACTACCTGTCGGAGCGATCATACACTGTCAGACTGGGCGACGTCTACTCAGATAGACATAAAATACGAAGCGGGGTCCCCCAAGGATCAATACTTGGCCCTACACTATATAACCTCTATGTAAACGACATCCCTAGGCACGAAAAAACCAACTTAGCCATGTATGCCGATGACACGGCCATTATTGCAAGGCATCCAAACAGCAGATATTTAAGAAGTGCCCTTCAGGCGCATCTTGATGCCATTGAACTCTGGATGCTCAACTGGAAAATCAAGCTGAATGCGCAAAAATGTAGTGCAATTCATATGGGGAACAAGACGCCCCCCTCAAGACTTATCATTAACTCCAGGGCTATTGAGTGGGTGAACTCAGCTTCATACCTGGGAGTGACTATTGACAAAAACTTGTCGTGGAAGAAGCACGTCACCCGAACCAGAGGCAAAATGAAGGCCGCTTTTGATGGAGTCAGCAGCCTCATCTACACCCGTAAACAAAAAACGAAGAACAAAGCCATCATCTACAAGGCTTTAATCAGACCCATTGCTCTCTACGCCGCCCCAGTGTGGGCTTACGCTGCGAAGAGCCATATTGCCAGCCTCTCTTCCACTGAGGCACGTTTCCTCCGCATCATACGGCATGGCCCGACCTTCCTGCTAAACCGCATCATTAAAAAAGATCTGCACATCAACACACTGACCAAACAGCTCCACAAGCTTGCAAAGAGGTTTCACAACAAACTGGGCTCTATCCCCAATGATATAATCGCAGAACTACCAGATTATGATCATAGTGATCCCCACTACAGAAAGCGGCCGAAGGCCGCCCTCTCTCTCCTCGCGGAGGCCCAGCACTCAGTCTAGCAACCCAGCCGAAGATCACCGCTAGTCGGTGAGGGGAAGCTGGGTAGACCATCGAGCTGTTGGACCCCTCCCCCCCCCTCTAAGTCACGGCCATTTTTGACTTGACTGAAAAACTTCCCAAAATCATCCAAGAGCAACTTCTGTTCTCACCCTCACTGATGTGGGCTCCCCCACATCCTCCCTCGAACATCTCACCTAGGTCTCGCACAATGACACCTAGATCAAACTGGAGGTAAGACTTTTACAGTTAGGAACTCCTAGAATCGTACTTTTTCAGTCAGTCAGTCAGTCATCACTTGAAGGCCTAGTGGTGACGTCAAAAATTTAGTTGTTAGGTTTCCTATATGTAGGAGGCGTTGGTAAAGCTCATTTTAAGATCTCTGTTCTCGACTATTCAGTTTAATAACATTGCGTCTTGATAAAATTATTGAATGGCGGAAATGCATTAGTTTATTCCGATTGATATGTGAACCCCCATTATAGAACGCACGCTTTTGAGAATGGTCCCGGTGGAGCATTTTCTCTTCTGTCTGTATGCGTGTCTACTTGTCATATCATCTACGTTTCTCCGAATGACGCCAGCGGAATCCATTAGCAGCCTTCAATGGATTTCATAGATTCATATGGCATTCCCTGCACAGTCTGAAAGCAGTCGAAAGATGAAATTTGCATCGCCACGTTTCCGAGAGTAAATTTCTGTGTCTGTGAGTGTGTGAATGTGCCTGTACAAAATCCGTTTATAAAACGCCGTGTCTGTGAACAGGTGATGAATTCATTCATGTTTCGATAAGGCGGATTTGTGTGTGAGAGAATCGTGGAAGAGTACTTTTCGGGAGGAGGGAAGCGGGAACTCTCTCATTTACCTGTAAGAGGGAGGGGGATCATATCAGACTTTCAGACATTTTAATACTAAAATAACCGTGGGCGTAGCCATTGTTCGGGCAGGACCAAAGAATGAAAATATCAAGGTTGGGGTTCACCCACCGGTGGAACTCACAGCAAAGCGGTTTACAACAATCCGGGGAATCTAGGAAAAAAGGAAAAGTGTTGTAAAACTTGTGGGAATTTAAACAGAAGAAATTTACGTCTCAGTCACTCAGACAGTTAATAATAATGCAAAATAAACTTAATACAGCTGCAAAAACATTAAAATACCTACACTTCAATCGAGAATTATTTTGAAGTGACAACACATGTGTGAAAGTATGCTTTGTTTCAGAAATTTTTATAGCCACATCAGATATTTCACAAAAAAAAAAAAAAAAAAAAAAAAGAATGCTTCTCAATTTCTTCCTTCTAGAAACTGTGGAAAACCATTTCTCTCTTAGCTCCTCCCATTTTCCTCCCTGATGTTGCGAAAATTTAACGGGATATATCGTGCTAAGTGAAAATACCCGATAAGACGAAAAATGTGTTACCGATACACTGACGTGTAGATCCCTTTTAAAGAGAGAAAAAAAATGAAGAATATTAAATTTAAAATCAAAAATTATCCAAGTAGGGACTTTTACTCAAAGTGAACAGACATGTCGTGCACTTTGTCGACGTCTCTATTAGCCAAGAGCCTGGGCTCCTCCACTCCTGGCTGTGTAAAAATGAAACACGAAGCATGTGTTAGCGATCTGTAGCGAAAGTGTTGGGGGACATCAAAAATCCTGTATGTATAATATTCATTTTACTTTTCAACTACATTACAATTTACATTACAATTTTCTGAAGAGTGGTTTAAACGCTTAAAAATGATTACCATTTTATTGTGTAAAAACGTACAGCGTCCAGGACTACCGGAAACTTTCGTAAATAGCGATCGGGGGTCACTGTTGTATAAGATTTGTGTCGAAAGCACGAAGTCTGATTCAAAAAATGATCAATTTATTCCGAAAAGGAAGCAAAACCTTGGCAACCGAAAAAGCTTGAAGATCGCGTATTGCGAGCAGTGGTAGATGAAAATACAGTGAAATTTCTCGGGAGTCGAAATCGGTCGTTCAGAGAGGTGATCGCTCAGAGAAACATAAACATTTGATAGAAAGAAAACGCTATAAAATATTGTTTGTGCTGTTATTTATGAAATTGCATACTAATGCATGTACGTAAATACACAGAAAATATTATTTTTAATTCCATTTCTTTAAAATATTTACAATAAAATATTACAATATTTCCTTTTTTTCCTTCCTACAGTTCTTCTCTCTACTTTTTATTTTTTAAATATGACAAAAAGACATTTATCTTGATAAGCTTCATGGTTTCCGAATTTGCGACAGTAAAATATATTTGCGTTGAAGTCTGCTGGGCTGTCATTGTAAGTTCGGCCTGTTCAGCCACGCCATCAGCTGGGCTTTCCTCTTCAGACTAAATTAGTGCCTGAAAGGCATAAAAATAAACAAACTTCAGTAATATCATCAGCGCAAAAACGTAATAAAATCGAAACATCCATCCTATTTTTTTAACGTGACATAAGAGCCTCTTTAAGTGTGTTATACGGAAAAAGTCAGAATTTTTCAACAGTGTTTTACGAATCCGTTTGATATGAACCCGTTTTACTTTCGGTAAAATTCAAATTTTCGGATAGGGACCTGGGATAGGCCGCTTATAGAGGATTGTGGGGGGTCTCTTCTTGAGGACTTTTAACATTAAGTAGATAGGGTAAAAAATAGGTGCCTTAAAAAATTTGTCTTTGGAGGAGGGAGAGGTCGCTCGTAGAAGTTTCAATGTATGTGCCGAAATACATACTGTACTGTATGTTGCAAATATGCAACTTTCATGAACAACGGGAGTTGCACAACAAACTGTTTCACAACAGGAAATGCTTTTGTAGAAAAAGTGAAAACCACTGATACTCTAAAAAATTCATTCGGAATATTTTTTACAACCACAAATGGAAAATAGAAATTTCTTGTATATAAAAACTTTCAAATATTACAGCTGTACTTTACTAAAATCCTTGTAAACTTCTCATGAAAGCCTGATCTGCAGATCAGGCGTATCAAACTGCAAGAATGCACGCAGCTACTGCACCTATTTTCATGGACGTTCGTTATGTGGAAATCCGCTTCAAAAATTAAAAGATAAAACGCTTTGCGCGAAATTTTGATTTTCCCACTTTATTTTGAAGAAAATTGATCCTGAAACATACCGAGATCATCAACAGCACCCTGGGCAATCGCAAAAGGTTTAAGATGACGAATTGTAAGCATCATTTCGATGAAGACTCGTATTACCCACGCATTTTTTTTTCTAATGGCTGTCCTCTGCCCCTGGAGGCATTGGCCACTACTAAGACCGGAGTCGTTGGTCTCTTTATTATGGGGGCACCTACTGGGTGGACTAACGTCGCCCCCTATGAAGGGACAGAAATAATGACAGCCACTCCCAGTCGGCGATCGAACCCTGACAGCCGGGAGTTGGACCCGAAACCGTTGTACGGTGATTTATTCGCCATACAATCTGATCGGCTCTATCCTAAGCATGCAACTCCTTTTAACAGTAAGCGTTGCACAGCCAACCGTTTCAGATAGCAAAGAAATGGAAATTATTTTTTGAGGAAGAATATTTTTCTTCCAATGGGCGGGCTCTCGCCACAAGCCTTTGTCATTAGTACGGCCCGAACCACAAGTCATTTTACTATTTTACCCACTATTAAGAGACGCATAATTTCACATAAGCCCAAGCCGTATATCGAACCTGGACCCATGGACGTGCTAGAATGGTTCTTAAGCCACTATGCGACGTGGGCGGCTTAAAGAAGAATATAAATGATAGAACATAAAAGTTTAGGACTGGAAAAAAAATCACTCAGAAGATTTTTCACAACCACAAACTAACAATAGTAACTTATAGTGTGTAACAAAAACAGCTCAGCTTTTGACAGAGTAATATTGCAGTAAAGGTACCGAATTTTCACAATTACTAAAAGCAGAAATTTCGCTAAAATTTGCTTAAACTACTTACAGAACATTTTTACTAACTTAAAATTTATATTTAGTGTTAAGTAAAAGCTGCTAGTGATAGACCAACACCAACACCTCCTGGATAAAGAAAGCCTAACAACTCCTACGTCACCAAGCTTTGACGTCATCATTTGGCCTACAGTTAAATGTTTTACTTTGATAAAATAAAAGTATAAAAAGTTTCTGGTGAGTTTACTCATGAATAACAATATTTTAATAACTTGAGATAAAAAATATAATTTTCTATCAAATGGCAGTTTTTAACCATGACTAATTAGATAACATGGTAAGGAAATAGATAGGAATGAACAATTTTGTATGAGAAAGGTATTTTAATTTATTTTTTTTATTTAAGATATTTTCTAATATTTGTAGCATTCACCAGAAATTTTAAATAGTTTTACTTTCTGAAAGTAAAACTGTGATGACGTCATTACTTGAAGGCCTAGTGGTGACGTTAAAGTTTCAGTTGTTAGGCTTTCTATATGTAGGAGGTATTGCCAACACCTCCTAGATGAAGAAAGCCTAACAACTCCTGTGTCACCTAGCTTTGACGTCATCGTTTGGACTACACTTAAAAGTTTTATTTTCACAAAATAAAAGTATTAGGCTTTCTTCTTAGCTTGTTAGGCTTTCTATCTGTAGGAGGTGTTGGATAGACGCGGGACGATGTATTCCGTAACGAGACAAAGATTTACAGCTTTTTTGCGAGACGAGACACGCATTTTTAACTTTAGGATATAGGGATTTTGCGAGACGAGACCAGCTTCTCGACTGTTTTGCGAGGCGCCTACTTTATGTCCGTATCTAAAAGCTATATTGTAATAATTTCAACAACAATGCAGCAAAAAGTTTGATTATTTTAAGGTCGTTCTTCTGTCCTTAAGGACGACATTATGGTTTCTAAAGAAACGATCAGCGTCTGCGCTGTTATAGGCTCGAAATGGTGAGTAAAGCTGCTTAAGCAAAGGTTGTAAAAGAGCATTTATTAGCTCACAATATGCCCTTAAATTTTGAATCTTTATTCCTGTTCATTGTTTTAACACTAGGCGATGAAAGTGGGTGTAGCCATCAATGAGCTCATTTTGTGGAAGTTCTCCGAAGAAAAGTATTTTTCGAAAAGCTTTCGAGCAATATAATTTAAGATGGTCATACTTGCAGCCTTCAAATAGGCAAAATGATCGACCAATATGTGAAAATAGGATTCAATTGTTGTATTTATTTACACATGCAAATAAAGTTTATTGAAAGTTTTTTCAGATGCGGTTTTTAGCAGTCTGTTTGAATTGGTTATTTTTTCAGGTTAATTCCGCCCCCGCCCCATTTAAATAAAATATATTATAACAAATTCCACCACTTTACAAGGTTAAAAGATTTTGGAAAATATATAGGAAATCTTCAAGTCCACACTTTCCCTGGTAAGCATACATAAAATTATCCGAGTTACTTCATATTCATAATCAGCTATTAAGAAGTGAAACAATTTTTTATACACAGGATTGATTTCCACGAGGTATTTTAAGTATGGTTCGTGATTTTGCCAGGACAGTTGAAAAATAAGGTAAATATCTGCAAAAATTTGAATATATATATATATATACATATTATGTATACACACACTCATATGTACATATATTTATATACATTTATACATGCAGGGTGCGAACTGAACATTTTCTCCAGGGGGGGGGGGACATTTGAAAGAAAACATTCTCCAGGGGGGGACACTTGAAAACGAAAATGAAGGAAGGTGCAAATGCTTTACTCACATGATATTACTTGACAGATGCAGTCGCCGACATGTGTGGGAACCGACTTATAATCAAACTAAAGTCATAGATAGCTTGTTCTATGGAATCACAGATACACAAGCTACATACAATGTAACTGTATTGGAAGCCACCCTTGAGGGGTTTTAGCTTAGAAAAGAGGCGAAATTTTAAGGCAGTCGCCTTAGAGTATAGTAACAAACGATAACATACAACCTTCATTTTGAGTTCTTGACTTCAATCCCAAATCTTCACTCACCAGTTTAACATTTCTTCAGCAGGGGATAAATAGTATCCCTGGCAGGGATCAATTAATATTTCTTTAGCCAGGGATATTACATTCTTCAGCCGGGGACGATCCCCGGCATCTCCCCCGTCAATTCGCACCCTGTATACATGTATCTATATATATTAAAAATGATTGTTTGTTTGATTATGGCAATGCAAGAATCATTAGAACGACCGTACAACAGAACTAAAGTTAAGAATAAAAATAAAAAAATAATATCTAAAGGGTGAGACAGTAAGAATATTACCTTGGAATGATTGTATACCTTGGAATGATATATATACCTTGGAATGATTAGGAAAGAGGTATAAATTGCAATAATAATTAAAAAAAAAACAGTAAAATATTATATATAGGGCCAAGAATAAAATTTTCCATTTGAAAACCAGCGCTTCTCAATAGTGAACAAACGAAACTGTCCATTAGGTACACCATGCTTTCCGATGAAACTGACAGGCAGCGTTTCTAGAAGGCGGTGGGTATACACAATATGAAACAAAAAATAAGTAAATCCTTCTGATTCGCATTATTTATTTTTTCAACCTCAATTTATTATGACTGATATAAAATTATACATCCATTAAAATATTTAATGCAGTAATAAAATCTTATTCATAAAAAATAGCACAATTCATGTTAGATAAAAAGCACTGATTAAAATATTATTTGCAGAACTAAGTCAAAAAACTCAAAATCGTGTATATTTTTTTCTGCAGAATTTTTAAAACTAAAAATGAACTATTTGCAATTTTTTCTTAAAATTGTAATCGTTCTGTAGAAAGTCTGTGACAAATTTTGACAACTGCAAAAATAATCTACAGATATTTTGAAGATAAAGTTGAATCTGCGAATTTGTCTTTAGATTCTCAAGAAAATCTTAAAGCAAGCCTTTCACTTTAGGATCTTCAAAATTTGCAGATATTTTGAAGATAAGATTCAATCTCTAAATTACTCTAAAATTTCTGCAGAATACGGTATTTTCTGAAGAAAATCTTAAGATAGCTTTTAGTGGGTACTTTTAAAGAAAAACGTATTGTTCATGGAGAAGAAATGGAGTATTTGATACTCTAAGGAAATCACTGGGAATATTTCTTACAACCAGAAATTGAAAAAAGGGATTTTTATTACAAAAAAACCCATAAATCCTAGTCGGAGATAACAACGCTCAAATGATGAAACTTTTCACGAAATCCTGAGCTGCAGATCAGGTGCGTATTACTCTCATAGTAGCAACGAACGAAGTTGTATGCATGAAGAGACAACTTCAAATAACGAGGCCACTCAACTCACTTGTTCGAACAGGGACTTCGAATGCGTGAGTAGTGAAGAAAATGAAGATGCTCAAATGGTGTCTGGTGGCGAGGGAAAGAGGCAATCAAATGATTAAGTTCAAAAGAGTCAGCCGTACAAAACTTCGAATGAGTGAGGTAGCAAGGGAAATAAAGAGGTTCAAATTGTGTGTGGTGGAGAGGGAAAGAGGCCATCGTACAAAAACTTCGAATGTGTGAGGTATGAAGGAATGGTGGTTTGTCATGTCCGAATCGTTTCCTGGAAGAGCGGCGAATGCAGAGGGAGGCATAAATCTTTTCTGGGAGTTTGTTTTTGGGGGAATTGTTGAATGTTGTTGGTGTTGGTGTTACATTCTTCGACAGATTAATAGGCATGGCTTTTCGGGATGGGGATTGCTGAGTGAAAATAAATATATTTAGAATGCGCTGCATCACGCATTAAACATTAGAAAAATTTAATGAGCGTTGTGTAAAAAAAAAAAAAAAAAATCTTCAAGTAATAGTTGGACGCGAAAATGTAGACTTTTGAAGGGTCCACGGAAAGAACGATGAGAGTCCACTTTTCGTCAATGTTGAGGTTTCTACTGCATTCTGTTGTTCATTAGTGGCACTATTAATATCCTTAATCCATAAGGTGAAAGAACGATGAGAATCCACTGAAAAGATAGCCCAAAGATACAGTTTACTGGGGAAGAACGATGAGAATCCACTGAAAAGATAGCCCAAAGATACAGTTTACTGGGGAAGAACGATGAGAATCCACTGAAAAGATAGCCCAAAGATACAGTTTACTGGAGAAGATCGATGAAAGTCCCGTGCGATTTCCATTTTTGGAGAATCAGCTGTATTGGACTCTCATCGTTCTTCCCGTGGACCCTTCATTTGTAAGGGGAAAAAATGACGCTTGTGCAGTCCCATAGTTAAACCGTTTTTATTTTTAAAAAAGAGGCCACAAATTCGAATATACCTTGTGTATTTGTACACAAAAGAAATAAAATTCAAAATAACAAGAATATCATTAACAAGAATATCATTAACAAGAAAGATCCATTATACTAAGCGTATCAATCGTGAAACCCTTTCCAACACAATATTTTTGCATTTAAATCTGACGAAATTTTATTAGGCTATTGTAGTGGCTAAGGCGAAGTTGCAGCAAGATTATCGGCCGTGGAAGACACCTTGGGTAGAGGACTTTTTTAAGGGTTTCTAAGGCGTATTCATGTTACATCTGGAGAAAACCGACAGAAATTCCGTTTGATTGGAGAGACAGTGGTGGCACCAGTTCGAATGGGGGATTCACCACCACTGACGGACTAAAGGGGGGGCAAAGGTGAAGAACAGACGTGTTTCTATTGAATTTTAATGGATTTTAAAAGAGCGGTAGAAGGGAATCACTATTGAGAAAGGCTTCTGATGAAAGCAATAGCCTTCGAGCAAATTCGAGAGAAGCTCAGACTTTGACTTTAGCTCGTCACAGTAATTTGCTAGAATGGAAATGTTCTGTATTTTTATTACCTCGACAATGAAAATTCAAGTGGGTTCCAAACATACACGCCACACTCCCCTCCCCCCCCATATCTTTCATAACCATACCACCTTATTTCTTTGATTGGAATGCAAACGTATCGCTTTCATTTCACGTCCTGTTTTAAAAATAGAAGTACAGCAATACCCCAGACTTACGCGATAGGTGGGACTGAGCAATAACAGCGTAAGTCTGGTTAAAATTTCGCGTATAAATATGCAATTACGAATTATTTTTAATAGGAGCAGGAGAAAAAGAAACTAAAACGCTTAGGAAAACAATGATTTAGGAAAAAAAGTTTAATAAAATCGTAGAAATAACATATGTGTGACGTTATATTATTAAAATCGTAAACCGAAGCTATTTTGGAAATGAACAAAAGTCGAATCGATAAGATTTGAAAATCGGCCTAAATTTAATATCGCCTAAATTTAAGATATTTCAAAATTAAAGCTGGTCTAAAATTTAGATTGTTACATCTTAAAAATTTACACGACGAATTAATCAGAAGTTCCCGAGTCATAACTTCCTCGAAAACAATATTCGCTACAGTAGAACCCCCCCCCCCCAAATGCTATATGCCAATTTATGCCATTGCGCAAAAGCTAAATCATGCCAAACATATCGATTATAAATCCTTTTCCAACAAGACAATAAATTTCATTATGTATTATTCTTAAATCTGGTGAGATTTTAGTTTAGTGGTTAAGGCTAAGCTACTCGAGAGCTATCTGTCTAAGGATGGATGCCTTGGGCTGAGGACTCTTAAAGGTGCTCTGGAAGAACTGCCTAAACCTCACGACAGTTAGATTGACAGCCGCGCTGTACGCGATAGCCCAGGACCTAAACATTCAGCGAGACTTTAGAGATAATTTGGAGAAAAAAGCTCCATATCCTTATTAATTTAATTTTACTCGACCCTGTAAAAGACTTTACCTTACTTCCATTTTATAATTGAGCAGTAAGCTTTTATAGAGCAATACTTATTGCACTGTGCTTGAAATGAATGAATACCTAAACTGTCACATACACTGTATGCAAGGCCGTACTTTGGGGGCCTTTAGGGGGGGGGTGAACCCCCCCCCCAAAAAAAAAATTCTGGGTACGGCCCTGACCGTATGTATTGAAATTCTTTTGAGTGCTTCTGTAGAAAAGTTCTGTAGAAAAGTGTTACAGCAACTTTTTTCAATGGAGAACATTATTTTCTTGTCCTTAACAACATACACTGCTCAAAACAATTAAAGGATATTGTAAGTTTTATATAAAATAAAGATATAAGCGAAATTTTTTTTGCCGAAAATGGAAGAAGAGAATCACAAATGCGAATTTTTCTGATTTTCAAACTGTGGACTACGCTAATTTTCAGTTCGACGTCAAAAACGTCGCTTCAGCGGCAGCGAATGAAATTGGACTTTCAACTGAATAAAAGACAATGAAGACAAGGATGGTCGGCATTCCATGACTGCTTTGTTTCGATGAGTACGATGTCTCAGCGAAGTCATTTAACCGATTCAGAAGCTTGGAGAGTTGTTGGTAGGTTAGAAGGTGGCCAAACTCAAGCCGAAGTAGCGCAAGACATTGGAGTGTCACAAAGTGTGATTTCCAGGATCTGGAACAGGTTTTTGGCGACTGGAAGTGCAGGCCGAAGACCAGGGCAAGGTCGTAGCCGGGGAACAACGCCCACTGAAGATCGTTATTTAATGTTAACGGCTCGGAGACACCGGAATATGAACGCTACTCTTTTCCAACAACACTTTAGCTCGGCTACTGGCACCACGGTTTCAACTCAGACAGTCCGAAACGGGCTCCATGGTGTAGGTCTGTATGCTCGCCGACCGATGGTATGTGTTAGACTAACCTGAAGGCATCGTCGCGACCGCAGGAAGTGGGCAACAAAGCATGTGAACTGGGGGAGAAATGAATGGAGCAATGTTCTTTTTTCTGACGAGTCCCGTTTTCAGTTCATCCTGATAATAGGCGTATTTTCATCTGGAGGGACCGTGGCAGTAGGAATAATCCTGCGTTCGTGCACGAAAGTGTCAGCTTTGGCGGTGGGGGAGTGTTGGTGTATGGTGGCATCTCCATTGACGGGCGCACAGACCTCTACATCATTCGAGATGGACCTCTGACTGGTCGCCGATATAGCGATGATATCCTCAGACCTATTGTAGTCCCTTACGCTGCAGCAATCGAAGATGACTTCATTTTAATGGACGATATCTGCAGGCCACATCGTGCTAACCTGGTGCAGGATTTTCTTTTCGAGGAAGGAATCGTACGAATGGAATGACCAGCGTGTTCTCCAGACATGAATCCAATAGAGCACGTTTTAGACGCTCTAGGAAGACGAGTTGCTGGCCGCCAACCACCCCACAAACTCTCCAAGAACTGGAAAGAGCTCTTCTGGAAGAGTGGGACAGAATACCCCAACTCGTGATTAATAGCCTCACTGACTAAATGCCTCAAAGGTGTTCAACTTTGCTGGCCGTCCGTGGAAACCATACCCCCTACTGAAAATGATTTCCTTTGAAGAAAACACCTTTTCTTATTCTTTTTTTTCTCATACGCACAAATTGTGTTTTTTTCCTTTTCTATACAAATGGGCAATAAAATGCATTTTTTTCTGCCAAACATCTGTAATTTATTCTCATATAACCTACTACGTCTGTCGAACATGTATCAATCAGCTAAAAAGTTTCCCAGCCACAAGATCCACCTAAAACCACAATATCCTTCAATTGTTTTGAGCAGTGTATATGAATTTTGTTTCGTTTGAGATAGCCGATTAACTCTAAATACTTTTTTTTTAAATGATCATCTGAAGAGCGTAATGTATTCGAATCCTTTCGAATGCGGTGCTACAATTCAAGGTATTTGGAGGGGGCTCAGAATGCTTCCATCAGCTCTGGACACTGAAAAAAAAACCCACTTTATTGTACTGATCAATTCTATTTTTCTCCCTCTTCGAAAGATATGGGATCGAGCACCTCCTTCCTATGTGGCTGTTTAAATGTTCCAGTAAAAAAAAAAAAAAGAAGTAAATGCTAAGTACACTATTTTCAATAGGACAGGCAAATATTTCGTAAAATTGCATCATAAAATTGTTTATGGGAGCATATTCGGAACCACTTGCTAGTTTGTAAAGTCGCAAGTTTTCGTAAACAGATTTCCGTATAAATAAGCGTCAGATTAAATTAACTATTTATATCTAAAACAAAAGTTCCGGGGAAAAATCTCTGTACTGAGAAATTTATGAAAAAATGAGAAAAATTCTTTTAAGAAAAATGAGAAATAGTTTTCTGTATCTGTCATCGCCCCTTTCATAATAATTTCGTCCATTTAACAAACAAACAAAAATGAATAAATGAAATAAGAAGGAGGGGAGCAGCGTCCTTTCTATGAAAGAGACAAAAGCAATCTCATAACGCCCTCTGCCTTCCGCAAATCGTAAATCAATCTTCATTCTTGCTTCCGTAACCTTAACGCTTCATCCATGATACGATCCTCCGCCTTTTTTCTTCTCCCCCCTCTTGAAGCAGACCGCGACAGTACAAAATTTTCAGCCGCTTCAACATCCGCTTCCTCTCCTTTACCTCACGAAGCTGAACCGCGACAAAATTTGAGGTACCTCAAATATGCTTCGCCCTCACAGGACAAAATTTCGAGGCACTTCAAAAACTTGAACCGCGACAAAACTTCCAGGTTCCTCAGAATTTTCGAACAACTTCAGAATTTGAACCACTTCAAATATTTGAGGTACCTCAAATAATTGAACCGCGAAATTTTGAGGTGCCTCAGAATTTTTGAACCACATCAGAATTTGAACCACTCCAAATCGTGAAAACGAGGTAATTCCTCTTTTACCCAATTGAATAGGTCATTTGAATCGCCTCGTGAGTGAGTAGCACAACACTAGTTGCAGCAGTTCTCTGCCTTAATTAGGTAAACTTTTCATGAAAGCCTGATCAGTAGGTCCGGCATATCAAACTGCAAAAATGCAAGCAGCTGCTGCAACCTATTTTCTAAGACGTTCATTATGTGGAATTCTGCTTCAAAAATTAAAAAAAAGACATTTTGCGGCAAATTTTGATTCTCCCCCTTTATTTTGAAAAAAAATTGCTCCTGAAACATACCAAGATCAACAGCAGCACCCAGGGCAATCGCAAAAGGTTTAAGATGCTGAATCATTTGGATGAAGACTCGTATTACCCCCGTTATTTATGTTGCAAATATGCAACTTTCATGGACAACAGGAGTTGTACAACAGGAAATACTTTTAAAGTAAAAGTGGAAATGGATCATTGATACTCTAAAAAAATTATTTGGAATATTTTTTAAAACCACAAGTAGAAAAAGAGATTTCTTGTAGATAAAAACTTTCAAATGTCATGGCGTCTTTGGGTGACTATCCAGTGAACTTATCAAGAAAATCTGATCAGTAGATCAGGCATGTCAAACAGCAAGTAGCCACTGCGACCTATTTTCTAAAACGTTCATTATATGGAATTCTGCTTCAAAACTTAAAAAAAAAAAACAATACTTTTCGGCAATTTTGATTCCTGACTTTATTTTGAAAAAAAACTGCTCCTGAAATATACCGAGATCATCAACAGCACACAGGGCAATCGCAAAAGGTTTAGGTTGGCGAATTGCAAGCATCGTTTGGCTGAAGACTCGTATTGCTCAAGCATTTTTTTTTTTCTAATGGCGGTCCTCTATCGCTGGACGCATTGGCCAGTACTATGACCGGAGTCGTTGGTCTCTTTATTATGGGAGCACCTACTAGGTGGACTAACGTCACCCCCCCTATGAAGGGACAGAAATAATGACAGCCAATCCCAGTCGGCGATCGAACCCCGACAGCCGGATTTGAACCCAAAACCGTAGTACGGTGATTTATACGCTGAGGAGAGTTTCGCTGCTGGCGCCATCTTTCGCTTAAGGTGGGAAGGAAAAGGCGTGCATATCACGTCCGAGTCACAAATGAAGGGTGAGCGTGTGGCAGGAGTCGGTTTCAAACCCAGAAAATCCAGGTGGTAGATTACGGCGTTTTTTCCCCGAGCAAAAGGTACCCATTCGATCGGCCTTCAGTTGGCAAGGTGTAAGTGTAAGTCACCCACCGGAGGGGCCGACCCAAAAGGGTTTACGGCAAAAGATCCCTCCGGGGAAGCACCCCTTTATTTATTTATTTTTATAAACAAACAAAAAATACAAACTATACCGCTGGCATAACACAAAGAGCCAGCGGTAGAACAAGAAATACAATATAAAAAAAATACAAACGAAAAGAACACAACACAAGAAAAACAGCCTCCTTTTACACATGGCCTTCTTCACCAGCACAACCTATATCCGAGGGGTGTGAACACTGGACAAGCATATATTGATTTATGTTTATGTAGGGTTTTTTTGACACCGGGGGAGAGCTATTGATATCTAAAGTTTATATCACTATATATTTCTATTAATTTATTGTAATTGTTTTTTATCATGTTCATTACTTTGTTAATCTTTATGACCTGTAGAAAATTTTCATATTCATTTACCGTATTATTCCTTTTAATGGTGTGAGGCATTAGGGGACAGCTCCCGAAAACAAAATGGAGTGGGTCGCCATAGGCGCCACACTCACAGTTTTCAGATTGTCTCTTATTGATACGTTTAAGATATTTCGGGAAGCTGCCCCCACCTGTAATAAACTTTATTGCTATTGTATTATTGAGGTCAAAATTATGTTTTATATTAGGGAGAAAGTTATGCGTGTTTCTGCCTGTGTCACTGTTTGACCACCATATTTGCCAATTATTTTCCAGTTTCTTTTTTAATATATATACTATTTTAGATTGATATAGTTCTATTGCTTATGGGGTCGTTATTGATCAAAGGCGATTTTGCTAAAGTATCAGCTATTTCGTTCCCCCAGTGTCCCACATGTGCCTTTATCCATATTATTTTTATTTTAACATCACTATTGTTTTTAATTAGGTTGTATAAATTTATTAATATTTCTGTGTATGGATATAATGATCTTAGCTTCTCGACCGTGGACCTGTTGTCAGTGTAAACCTTGATATTCTTATAGTTGTTATCCACCGCCCATTCCAGCGCAGTAACTATTGCTAATTGCTCTGCTTGATATATGCTATTATAGATGTTTATTCTTTCATAGTATTTTCTTATTATTTCATTCTTGTATGTACATGCCATGTAACCAAACGCTGTTCCATTAATCATTTTAGAGCCATCTGTGTAAATTTTTATATAATCATTATCTATTGTATCATTTTCTATGGAGTCTATGAATTTTATTTGTCTGTTTAATTAAAAGATGATATCCGGGTATTGGTATGAGGGTATGGATTTTTCTATGGAATAATCATCTGGTAAATCTAGATTTTGAATAATCTTGTTTATTTTTAATGCATTATATTTGTCAATTTCCCGCGATAGGACTAGTTCTATTGGAGGTATTCTTAATATTGTGCAGAGCGCGGAATGAGCGGTGTTGGTGTGGGCCTTTGATATTTTAATAAGCGCCAGTTTTTGGATTGCCCACAGTTTGTATACGGATTCCCTGGTGAGATTAGTAGCTCATGCGGGGGCAGCATAAGAGATCTGTTTTTCGGTGACTGTTAAATACCAAGTCCTGAGCATGTCTGGACGTACCCCCCAGGACACACCACTCACCAGGGACATATTATTAGTAAAAGTTGTTACTTTTTCGGACAAATATTTTATATGAGGTGTGAACGTAAGTTTATTGTCTATTATTATTCCCAAATATTTTAATTCGTTTACTGATTTTATTTTTTGACCGTTTAATTTGTATCGCGGTTTTGTTCTGTACTTAATTCCTATGGTGATCGCTTGCGTTTTTTCTACTGAGAGTTTTAGTTTTAGGTTGTTGCAGATGTTATTTAATTTTGCTATTTTATTGTTAGTTTTATTTTGTAGTTTTTCTATTGTGTTTTCTGATTCTATTAGTGCGAAATCGTCTGCATAAGCATAGAAATTATTGTTATCATCCATTTGTTCTAGTACCGTGTTAGCAGCGATCAACCATAGGAGAGGACCGAGACAAGAACCCTGTGGGCAGCCTTTGTATATATTACACGAGATTTGGTCAGTACTATTTTTTATAACTATTTTTCTATTGTGTAAATAATCTTTCAAAATCGTTTTAAGGTAGTTCGGTATAGGAGAGTTATCTATTTCTTTTTTAATACTGAACCATTCAATGTTATCAAATGCGCCCTGTATGTCAAATTACACCAGGACGACATATTTATGTTTAGTTTTTAATTCTTTCATACGGCCAATCACCATATATAACAGGTCCACTGTACCTCTGCCCTCTCGAAAACCATATTGATTTGCATGGAAATAACGACTATTTTCTAAAGCATTCATAACTGTATGTTTGATTATACGTTCTAAAACTTTACCTGCAGTGCTTAATAGGCTTATTGGACGATAAGATTTAGGTGGTTTTGGGTCTTTATTACGCTTCTTAAGGAAAATAATTAGGGCTATTTTCCAGGCATCCGGAAAGGACCCCAACCTAAGACAGCTGTCATAAATATTCAGAAGGTCTAGGCTATATTTGTTTTTTAAGATATATACGTCTATCTTGTCCAATCCGGATGCCTTTTTTGGATTTTGTGCAGCTATTGAGCGGAGTATTTCTGTTTCAGTAAGAGGTTCATTATGATAGTCTATGGAATCTGAAATACGATCAAGGGAGGAGGTGGAATACAACACATCAGGAACGGCAGCTTGGTTATTGTCAGATAAGGAGGTTTGAAAGTGAGCGTCTACTAGGGTTTCTAAGATTGTTTTATAGTCGTCCGTAACTTCGTTTGCATCAAAAATAGTCTCGAGAGAGCAGGAATTATTCAGGCCCTTAGCAGTTCTGAAACAGGCACCATATGTTTTATTTTGTTCCTGACAGAACGATTTCCAGGACTGTTCTTTGGCTATTGCAATAGATTTTCTGTACTCGGCTCTGACCCTATTGTAAGTTATTTTTAGGCTATTGTCATCTGGGTTTTTTAATTTCCTTCTATATAATGCTTTCAGTTTGTTTCTGTGTATTGTTAAATTTTTATTCCACCAGTTTATTTTTATCTTAGTTGTTTTCTTCTTTTTTCTGAAAGAGGATTCGTTTATATTCATCCAGGTTAGATTTAATTTATTAAATATCTTTTGGAATTCAGTTTGGCTATTGTTTTCTTTCAAGTCTTGAATTATAGGTTTTATGTGGCTATTCCATTGATTATTGAATTTCTTAAAGTTACTATATTTTGTTTTGTATTTATAATCCATTACTGTTTTTAAATTAAAATCTACCTGGGTATGAATATAACGATGGTCAGAGCCGTTTTCATCTAATAAAACTTGCCATTGTGTGATGAGATTACTTATGTTATGCGTGGCTATTGTAAGGTCGGGGTGCCCTTTATTTCCTATGTGGGTAAATGTTGCGGGGGCCATGGGGTCATTTATTATTATCAGATCTAGTTCACAAGTCAATTACTGCAGAAATCTTCCTCGTTCATTTCTGTCCCCATAGCCCCAGAGAGTGTTATGTGCATTAAAATCACCTAGTATTATGATATTATCCAATTTATCGGTGAATGATTTCCAATTTGAACAGTCCTGGATAAGATCATCTCTTGGAGGAGAATAAGTTGTTGGCAAGGTGTGCTCGCGGAGGATATCTCGTGCCACCACAGGCTGTTTATCGCCGACATGAAACTACAGAAGCCAATACCACGAAATTTGACATGTCTGTTAAGTTTCTAATGAAGGTACTCTTAAAAAAGGAAAATGATCAATATTAAGGCGTGGAGAGGGCCAAAACGTTCTCTTCGGACGTACTTTCAAATTTCAAAGACAGTTATACACAGCCAAAACACACAATCACAAATTTAATTTCTGTTATCAAATGAAAATTTATTTGATACAAAGAGAAATTATTTAGTCATCTCAGAAAGGGTTAAAAAGACCCGTTTGTATTAAAAATGAAAACAGCTAGTTTTCCTTCTTCCAACAATTCAGAATTCCGTATTTTCTGCCGATAACCTATGACAAGAATTTTACCATTCTTTGTTTGCCTAACTAAATTGTAAAGACTAACTTCTGTCCCAACTTAACACATTAATCACGGAACACTTTAACCATGAAGTTTACTTCATACCCTTTTGTGTAATAGGATTACGTGTGACAGCTTTACACCCGCTTTCCTAAACACTTTCAAAGAAAGTTCTAGAGGAATGGGCATAATTGCGTTTACTTTCGAGTTTTCAAAGTCCATCAAACTGAGGTGTATGTATGTATGCGAAACAGGTAAAAAGTTTAAATTTACATCGACTTAATTTTGCTTTTGATTGCTGAAGTGAAATGAAATGAAAGTGATAAGTATTTTGTCTGAGAAAGAACGAAAATCGCAAAGAACGAAATTCCCGAAACAATATTTAATCCACATGTGTGGACTTTTTTGTTTTCGCTGTTAAAACGATTCTTTAAGATTTCTTGCAGTTCTGCATTGACAATCATATGCGTCGATCCTTTAGGTTTAAATAAATGATTTTAACCTATGTGAATGTGTAAATCCTACTCACCACACACATTTCATTTTTGCTTGCTGTTATTTAATTTTTGCTTACAGTTACACAAAATAATTTTTCAATGTTATTAATTTTTGAAGTTGAATTTGAGTGATTTTCATTTATTATAATTATTATTATTATTAAATTCATGTAGCTGAAAAGAACTTGTAGGACATCATTTACCTTTAAAAGTCTCTTGGCAGTCTTAGTTTATGGTTGATAACATCATTTTATTACTGAAACAGAGATTGAGAATTAGACTTTTATTTGAAAAATTACTGGAAAATTCTGTTTGTCGCTTTTAAATATGATGAGTATTTTAAAAACAATTACGAGATTGTTCTTTAGTTTGAGATGTGAGATTTTTGTCAGGATTAAAGAGTTTGTAGGAATCGCGGGTCTTCAGATATTGCGCATTATTGCTTCCCGAAAGAGGCATCACTTACGCAAACTCTAAATTCCAATCCAGTGTTTGATACAACAATAATGCAGCTGAGATTTACTCCATTCTATCACCAGCGTTGCTTCCTCTCTCACAGATCTCCGAATGCTTTGCTAGGACCAGAGAGGGCCGAAGAGGGGAAACAACGTTAGCCACAGAAAGGAATCTTTTGGCCTTGCAACAATGGAAATGAGCATGTTAAACCGAGATTCAATATTTTTTTAACCTTTTGAATAGATTGTTAAAAAGCAGGAGCACCGATAAATTTAACGAAAACTTCACACGCAGTTTAATAAGTTTTTACTGTTATCTTCTTTTGACGTAAAAACTAAAACTCAGTGAAGATTGTAATCTTGTTATCGTCTGAAGCGATTATAATCACAGTGCGCTTAGATACGACTGTATACTACAACTATTCAGAAAATTAAATTTCTATAAATTGATTAGATTGTGACGACACGTGGATTTAAGTTTACAGATTACAATTACATTAGATTATTTGTTAAAATAAGATGCTATATTATGATTACATAACGGTTATACAAAAACTTTAATTGATTATAATCGATTACAATTCTATTATTACGATTACATGAAGTCTAGTTGACAGTAGGATGAGTCTTAAAGTAATGCATATCTCTTTAATTGCATTTAATATGACAAATTGTGAGCCAAAATTATAAAAGAGCATTTACGTTAAGTTTTAATTCATTACATTATCTTCTAGAAAACTGTAGTTGACACATACCATGATCTAAGGGAGGTTACGGTGAACAAGCTCCTTCGAATGTAACCTCAAAAGAACGATTTACGTTTCGAAGAAATTACCAACTTCTTGTGAAAGTAAACAGAACCTAGGTAAACCGAGAAATTTTAAAAGATACGGAACTCCAAGAAATGTTAGATGTAAACTCATTTATCAAACGCAAGTATGAACTTCCAAGAATAATAGGAGTTGCACAGCAAATTCAGATAGCAAAGTTTTGCGATATCTTAAAGGAAAAAATCATTAATAAACGCCCGAAATATAAACGGAATTTTTCATAATCTCAAAAAAAAAAAGCACTCGGAATACTTTTGACAACCACAAATTTAAAAGAGTAATTTTTTATATAAAAAACAATTATCCAGCGCAGGTAAGCTACAGCAATAGAGATGGGCGGTACGACTCATTTTATTGATTCGATTCTCAACTCACTCACTACTTCGATGATTCGAATCAGTGATTCAAATCTTGAATCAATAAAACAACATAAGAAATTTTCCCTCTCTCTGCACCGAAAGCCGTACTATTTAAACACCCTTCACCCATTCATCGGGTTTCTTCTCCGCTGAGTTCTCGGGTAGCTAGCATCATCCTCTCCTTGCTCGAGTAAAACTAGTGTTTAAACTGCCCGAAATGAAAATACAGGGGAGCTTCGTATGACCCCCTGGGCCTGTAAGATTACAAGGTTAAGTTTGTTTCAAAGTATTCGAAATTTTATGTATCGATGGGGGTTCCTAAAGGGGGGTCGAGAATCAATAAAAACGCGCTCCGATGGATATTTCCGAGATATACGTTAATTAATTATGGTAATTAGACTAATTAACCATGATTGAGGCTTAAAAGGACTGCAAACATGTTGAAATTGGCTCTGGGATGGTTTCGACACTTTGGAGATGCCGCCGGAGGAGGCTAGTGTTTAAAATGTCCAAGTTGAAAATATAGGGGAGCTTCGTATAACCCCCTGGGCCTGTAAGATTAAAAGGTTAAGTTTGGTGTCAAAGCATTCGAAATTTTAAGTATCGGTGGGGTGTTGAGTCTAGGAGGGGTCGAGAATCAATAAAAACGCGCTCCGGTGTATAGTTTCAGAGATATACGTTAATTAATTATGGTAATTAGACTAATAAACCATGGAGCTGTTTTTTTCCGCGATCCGGCATCGTCATCAACGGAGAGAAAGCAGTAGCAAAAGCATCACAAGCTGGTATTGATCTCAGGATTTTCTTATCGCCGGCCTCAGAGGCGTAGCCAAGGGGGGTTAGGGGGGTCATACCCCCCCATAAGGAATTTTTTGCCCTACAAAATGTATATTCTTCACTACATTATCACACACACGTATACATATATATGAGTTGCAGTAGTCATAACCCCCCCCATGAAAAATTTCTGGCTACGCCCCTGACCGGCCTGTATTTTTGACCTTCATCGAATTCGAGATTTTACTGAAATGAAAATGGGAATATCAGATATTTGATGTTGAAATAAAACCGATATGTCGATATTTTTCGATTTTTGGCCCAGTCCTACTGAGGGGCTGCTGCCCCCCCCAAAAAAATGGCACCCTTTACTTAGCTTACAATTAAACTTTATATTTAAATTTGATATCCAGCCCACCCCGAAATAAAATCCTGGCTACGCCACTGTCAATAACACTAACTGCGCCACTGCTTTAGACCCTATTTTGTATTTCTCTGAATTACGAAAGAAAATAAAATCATTCTCCTTAATCGAGAAACAAGGTAAAAAAAATTTCTTAAACGAAATCTGCAGCAATAAAGCGAAATGTTATTTTGCTTACTACAAAGTCCTTTTGTGAGAGTGCTTAATACCGCCCCTGCACAATCCTAACTTTATTTCATTCTATTTCCCTTCACATGAAAACCCGCCACCATGCAAACTTTTTTTTTTGTTTTTTGAGGGTGGCGGCAGGGGAACATATATTGAAGTTATAAGTAGAAAAGGGATGTTTCATTAAATTTTAAACAAATATTAAATCAGCCAGACAAGTTGGAAGGAGGGAGTCCCCCCAAGGGAAAAAGGTTTAAACAACTTTGAGACCCCCCCCCCCCGCTCTTCCACGAGCATTGGCGTAAATTGGCATGTAATATTTGGATGGGGTGACAAAATGTTTCCGATTGTATAAAATATCATTATTATAAATAGCTCTGATACTTGAATTTTCTTAATTTTTTTTTCGGGAGGGGGGATTGACCCCTCTTGCCCTTAGGAAGTAACGCCTATGCCCCCCGCCAAAAGCAAACGATGTTCGACCCACTCCACACCCACAGACAGATAAAACTTTAAATCCGACCACCAACCAAGAAATGAAACACCAAAGATTCGAAAAAAAAACTTCAATTAAATGAAACATCCTTTCAACTCTTTTCGACTCCTTTCGACTCTGAGTCGATAGAAGATTCGAAAAAAAAAAACTCCAATTAAATGAAACATCCTTTCAACTCTTTTCGGCTCCTTTCGACCTTGAGTCGATAGAAGATTCGAAAAACTAACGAATCTCAACGATCGTATACAATCACCGAAACAGAGCGAAACACTGAATCAGTAAAGATTCGTTGCTGCACCAACTCAGTGACCAACTCACCTAGACCCACTCATTTACTGTTTCAAATCATCTATCGACTCAGAGTCGTAAAGAGTCGAAAAGAGTCGTAAAGAGTCGAAAAGAGTTGAAAGAGTAAGGGAAAATCTCTGGGAATGGCAAAGGGAAAATAAGTTTTCCTTCCCTTCGCACTTGGAATGTATTTCCCTTGAGGGCTTGAGATTCGAAAGAGTAGAGAGTGAGTGTAAAGACTGAGCCACTCAGTACCAAGATTCGAATCAATGATTCGACTCATCGAATCATTGGCCATCTCGATACAGCAATAGATTGACTGCTGCGTTTAAAGCCGTCTCTCCATTAGTTTACACGCACACACCAAAAATTAGCTACGAGAACGAGGTCCTGCTTTACAAAACTTTTGTGGGACCGACGGCCACTTATGCTGCCAAGATTTACATAGACAGACTTGAAGCCAAACAAAGCTCTATCCTCAGAAAAATTAGACATGGGCACCACTTTCCACAAGTCATCAGAAGGGACTTAAGGATGCAAAATATGCGTCGACACCTTCTAAGAACTTGCAAAAACTTTGATAGAAAACTTCGTGATCTCCCAAAAGAAATCATTGTGGAATTCCCCGATTGCGATTTCCTAGATTCCAACAACCGAAAAAGACCCAAGGTGGTCCTTGTAGCCTTCGCTCTCGATTCTTAATTAGGCTCTAGTGCTTATTAGGCGATTACTCGACTCGCAAACTGATCTGAATTGATCCCATCCCCTTCATACTTGGGGACTCTACAATTTTTAACCCTTGATGAAGATTTTAAATACATACTGGATGTAAACGCAACGCGCAGGTGCTCCCTTAAACCACAATATTCAGCCAGTCAGTCAGTCTCGTATAGAGGTAATGCAATAACTGAAAGATGAAAACCTAATCGGTAAGTCAGGCATATCTCGCGCTGAAACAGCAATAAAAACAGATAAGGCAATAGGAAGCATTTGAGGGGATTTTTAATTCTTCCGCTTTAATTTTATGAAAACTCCTTCTGAAACTCCCTGACGTTCATGAAACATATTATGAAGACGTTCAATCCAATACAATGTGTAAAGAATGGTTTTAACACTTAAAAATAATTACCATTTGATGTGGAAAACATAGAGCGTCCGAGACTACCGAAAACTTTTTAAAAATAGCCAACGGACATCACTATTGTATAAAATTATTTTCTGAACCAGGGAGGATGCTTTAAAAAACGATCATTTCATTCCGAAAAACAAGCTAAACCTTGGCAAGAAAAAAAATCTGAAGATAGCGTATTGCGAGCCGTGGTAGATGAAAATACAGTGAAATTTCTCGGGATTCAAAATCGGTCGTTCAGAGAGCTGATTGCTCAGAGAAATATAAACATTTGATAGAAGGAAAAGGCTATAGAATATTGTTTGTGCTGTTATTTAGGAAATTACATACTAATGCATGTACGTAAATGCACAAAAATATTTTTTTCAAATTCCATTTCTTTTAAATATTTACAATTTTCGTATTTTTTTCCCTCCGACAGTACTCCTCTCTACTTTATATTTTTACAAGATACAAAAAGAAATTTATCTTGATATGCTTGCTGATTTCCGTATTTGCCACAGTAAAATCTACTTGCATTGAAGTCTGCTGGGCTATCATTGTAAGTTCGGCCTGTTCAGTCACGTCATCAGCTGGACTTTACTCGTTAGACTAAATTAGTGCCTGGAAGGCATAAAAATAAGCATACACCAGCAACATCATCAGCGCAAAATCGTTATAAAATCGAAATATCTGTCCCATTTTTTTTATCGTGACATACGAACCTCTTTAAGTGTGTTATACGGACTAAGTTAGAATTTTTCCACATTGTTATACGAATCCGTCTGATATAAACCCGTTTTACTTTCGGAAAAATTCAAATTTTCGGATAGATACCTGTGGGGTCTCTTCTAGCACACTTATAACTTTAAGTAGGTAGGGTAAAAAATAGGTGCCTTAAAAAATTGGTCGTTGTAGCAGGAAGAGATGGCCACTCACAGAAGTTTCACTGTAGGTGCCGAAGCACATACTGCACTGTATGCTGCAAATATGCAACTTTCATGAGCAACCGGAGTTGCACAACAAACTCTTTCACAACAGAAAATACTTTTAAAGAAAAAGTGGAAATGGATCATTGATACTCCAAAAATATATCGTTCGGAATATTTTTTACAACCACAAGTAGAAAATAGAGATTTCTTGTACATAAAAACTTTGAACACTACAATTGATTTCCCCTAAAAATAGAGTAAACTTTTCAAGAAAGCCTGATCAGTAGGTCAGGCATATCAAATAGCAGTGATGCAAACATGCAAGTAGATGCTTCAACCTATTTTCTAAAACGTTAATTATGTGGATTTCTGCTTCAAAAATTAAAAAAAAAGTTTGTGGCAAGTTTTGATTCTCCTACTTTATTTTCAAGAAAACTGCTCCTGAAACATACCGAGATCATCAACAGCATCCAGGGCAATCGCAAAAGGTTTAAGATGCTGAATTCGAAGCATCATTAGGATGAAGACTCGTAATACCCAAGCATTCTTTTATCTAATGCCGGCCCTCCACCTCTGTAGGCATTGGCCACTACAAAGGCCGAAGTTTCTTTATTATGGGGGCACCTAGTGAATGGACTAACGTAGCCCCTATGAAGGGACAAAAATAATGGCAGCCACGCCCGGTCGGGGTTCGAACCAAGACAGCCGGGAGTTGAACCCGAAAGCCTTGTACGGTGATTTATCCGCCATACAATCTGATCGGCTCAATCCCAAGCATGCAACTCCTTTTAACAGTAGGCGTTGCACTGCCAACCGTTTCAGATAGCAAAGAAATGGGAAGGATTTTTTAAGGAAGAGTATTTTTCTTCCAATGGGAGGGCTCTGGCCACAAGCCTTTGTCATTAGTACGGCCGAACCACAAATTATTTTACTATTTCATCCCGTATTAAGAGACGGATAATTTCACATAAACAATACAAGCCGGAAATCGAACCTGGACCCAAGGAGTGCTTGGATGGTCTATATAAAGGTATCTTTTCTGAATTTTTCATGAAAGTGCAATGTTCCAAAAAAGGAACATTGGCATGTAACGATATACGAAATCAAGGATGTCTCATGTATGTGTTGCTTGTGTTTCTTGATTAGATTTTGATACATTCAGTGCTTATATCTGCTGAACATAAGTCTGTTAAAGGTATAACCTATAGTTGTTAAGCCGCTACACCACGTGGGCGGCTTAAAGAAGAATATAAATGATAGAACATAAAAGTCTAGGACTCAAAAGAAAAATCACTCAGAAGATTTTTCACAACCACAAATTAAAAATAGTGACTTATTGTGAGTAAGAAAAACAGCTCCCAGCAGTTTAAACGGCGTAGTATTATAGTAAAAGTGTGGAGTTTTCGCAAATGCTAAAAGCACAATTTTGTTTGTAAAATTTGCATAAACTGCTTATAGTGCATTTTTACATACTTAAAATTTTTATTTAGTGTTAATTAAAAGCTACTAGGGATAGACGCGGGACGATGTTTTGCGAGACGAGACAGAGATTTACAGCTTTTTTGCGAAAAGAGACACGCATTTTTAACATTACGATATTCGGATTTTGCGAGACGAGACCAGCTTTACGGCTGTTTTGCGAGATGTTCACTTTTCGTCCATCCCGAAAAGCTATATTGTAGTAATTTCAACAACAATGCAGCAAAAAACTGGACTATTTCAAAGTCGTTCTTCTGTCCTTACGGACGACATTATGGTTTCTACAGAAACAATCAGCGTCCACGCTGTTGTGATCTCCAAATGATGAGTAAAGCTGCTTCAGCAAAGGTTGGAAAAGAGCATTTATTAGCTCACAATATGCGCTTAACCTTTTACATTCCAATGTTCCTTTTTTGGAACATCATGTTTAATGTTTTTAAAAAAATAAACTGTCATATCTACCAGTTTGAAAAAAAAATACTGCTTATTATTGAAAGTGTGATTGATTTTTTGATATATTAAGTATTTTCCAAATGTAAAAATTTCAGCCCAGAAAAATTTCTAAAAATCGCCTTTTTTTAGAATTTTTACAGTATTGAAGAAAAAAAAATTCTATAAAATTCCCTAAAATTCAAAATCACCTGAAAATTCCCCTATTGTATTTCCAATGGATGAATTCAAAGAGATAATAAAAAAAATCAAACTATATCTTATCTCAATCTTACATGAAAGTGCAATGTTCCAAAAAAGCAGCATTGGCATGTAACGACATATGAAATCAGGGATGTCTCATGTACGTGTTGCTTGTGTTACTTGATTAGATTTTGATACATTCATTGTTTATATCTGCTGAACATAAGTCTGTTAAAGGCATAACCGATATTTTAATTATTTTTGAGGGGTGAAGGACTGGAGGGGGAGGGGGGGGGAAGGGGGATGTTGTCATATATTTTACCCCTTTTCCAGAAGGAGGGTGGATAGTTATACTCCAGTTCAACTTAACCTGACAGTGCGTGGAAAGGTACGAGTGCCTTATTGCGCCGTTTGTCAAGTATTCGTGCGTCCTTTCTGGTCTTCCTCCCTTGTATACCCCCTAATTGCCCTATTTGGCGATCTATCGCCCGTCCTTCGTACTATTTGAGCTCAGATAGCTACTTGTTTCTTCTGTTAGTAATGAATGTGTGCTTCACAAGGGTTTGTTTGTTTATTTTAAGTCCTTTTTATGTAGAGGGAATTTATCGGAGGAAGAGACATAAGTCACGTGCTTGATTTTCTTTCTATGCTCTGGAATTTTCGAGGCCATTTCAGTAAGAACTTGTATAGATGTTTGTAGAAACAATGTAGATGGTGCAGTCAAAGAAATTTCTAACTACAGATAATGTTGATTTTTCAAAAAGTTCTCTGTCGGATGATTGAAATAAGCCAATCATAGAAATTTGTCAATTGCCTCTTGATGAAAACCGGTGCATTACTGATGAAGAAATAAATTATAATCGCTTTGATTGAGCTAATTACACCTGGAGACGTGCGGGCAATAGAATTTTAGAAGAGATATTAATTTAAATTTCTTTCAGGCGAAGCCTAAAATCAACATTACCCTGTGCTCATCAATGGAAATCTGCAAAAAATTCGGATGCATATGACGTTCTTACATGATAAGGGCAATTTTTAGTATGCCAAAAAAAAAAAAAAAAAAAAACTGTAAACATATGTTTTGAATGCAAGAAAATTCTCCATGTACTTTTCTCACACTATCGTAGACATTGCGAGAAAAATGCTAAAAAATAATAAAAAGAAATTAGTGTTTTAATGGGTTTTAAAATTTTTGTATTGCTGGTTGAAATTCTAAGCACCCTCGAAAGAACAGAATATTTTATTATTTCTTGATCAGGTAGCTGACATTTTTAAAGCTGTATTTATTTATATTATCTGTATTATTAGTCAAGACTATGCAAGCGTAAAATTGCTTTTA
>JAWZYV010000654.1:0-15991 GCA_038373885.1 Cheiracanthium punctorium | reverse complement strand
ATTTTTTAAATACATTATCCCCTCCCAAATATATTCACATTGGCTTAGACTAAAATTTTGCTCATTATTGTATATTTTGTTTGAGTCAATTAAGCTTTCTCAAAATTAAACATAACCTACTATATTGGTTACTGACAAAAAAAAAGGCAGAGGCGTTTTTTCTGAAAGGTTATTAGCTTGTGTTCTCACCTCCTAATGCCCCCCCTTCCTTCCCCCACGAAGTCATGCGTTCCGGGAAAAAAATTTTTAGCACTGCAACACTGGTTGGGGGGGGGGGGTGGAATAGTTATTAAGTTGTTCAAAGTGTACGGGCCCAATTTTAACGAATTTCTTAGATGGGGGCCCACACTGGTCATAGATCGGGCCTTGCCTAGTTATCCGCCTCTTTGGGGCCTACATTTGCCATAAGGGTCCAGGGCCTCAAGAAGTCT
The DNA here is from genome assembly GCA_038373885.1 of Cheiracanthium punctorium. Lineage (NCBI taxonomy): Eukaryota > Metazoa > Arthropoda > Arachnida > Araneae > Cheiracanthiidae > Cheiracanthium > Cheiracanthium punctorium. The sequence goes on along the minus strand of JAWZYV010000654.1, from coordinate 15,560 downwards.
TCAGACGACCCTCGTCATTCGGAGTGACCCCCCCTAAACTGACAGTCTGGAACCGCCCCTGCTATCATGTCACCAAATTTCATTTCATTCGCTTATGTCGTTTTTACGTGACGCTCGAACAAAAAGAGCGTCAGGGACAGAATGACAAAATGACAGACAGACAAACATTCTTTTGAGAGTCCTACTGGATTCCCAGGTGCTTAAAATGGATATAAATCGCAAAATTTTTGAATTCCAAGTAATGTACAGACAAAAGTCTAATTTTATTTATATCGACTTATATAATATGCGTGTGTATAGTTGAAATAATAAATAATAAAAAAAAACAGAATATACAATCTGTTATATAATTCTTTAATACTTATCAACAAAGTATGAATAATCAAGGTTACGCTGGCGAGCCAAGTTACCCTCGAAAAAAGTGAATTGCCTTGGGTCAAAATAATTTTTTTTTTCCAATTCTTGTTAATCAGAAATCGAAGTTAGAAAACTAGGTGGAGTATTTCCAAAGGACACATAGCCATTTTATTTATTTTCATTTAAGTAAAAATTACGTATACTGGGAATAATAATAAAATATGTCAATTTTCAAAATTTTGTAAATGTGTCTTAAAAAAAGAAAGAAAGATAGGCGTTAAAAAGCCAATTTTTTAAGAGAAGAAACATCTCAGTAGATGAGTGAAAACTTAAATGATGTTAAAAAAAATGCATGTAATCGGGTAGACATATCTTTCTTGTCTCGTCTAAAACTTTAACTAAATGTTTTATGCATTATTTATTGAATAAATCGAATTTTGAATTCTTTTTTTTATATATTTATTTTTTACCGTGAATATTGATAAATGAAGATTAATATTTTAAGAACTTTTCGAGATATAAAGCTTCCAGTTCAAAAAAAAAAAAGACTTGCAATTAAATAAAAAAAATCGCATACTGGGACTGTGTACGATTTCCCTCGTAAGTTTCCATAGATATATACAATTATTTCAATATCTTTAAACATAATATATATATTCTGTTTATTTTTCATTAAATCAAAATAGCTGTACATATATATAGTTCTCTCTGTACACATGTATAGATACAGATCTGGTATATACATTTTTCTTATAAAGAGCATCAGTTATAGAAGACGTATCTTTAAAATTTCTTCATTCTTAAATTGAAAACACACATCATTAAAAAATCTTGATTATTTTAAATATTGGATAGCAGATCATTCCAGCATGTAACATAGCATTATATGTAGAAAAAGAAATTCGAAACTTCCCCTTAAAATCAAATTTTAGAATACCTTCTAGACATACTTAGCCATAATTAAGAAACTTAAAAATCACCGAAAAGTGTTCAAGTGCGCTTGTAATATTTGGAAAAGAAAAATATTTACAACTTGAACACTTTTTGATCCTTTTTCTTAAAAAAAAAAATTACACATATTTTTCCCTTTTTGTTTATAAACTTAATCTATACATATTTCAGTAATGCAATAAATAATAATCATGAAATTATACTGTCGTATAAAATCGCTGGTCATAGTAAACCACGAACTTTGGTTTATTAAATATAGAAAGTACATTTTTTAATATACTGTAAAATTTATCACATTGCAGCAGAAAAATTTACAAATCCAAAAACAAATTCCAATTAAAAAAAAACATTCTTAACATTTAAATCTACTTATGATTTCACTAAAAAATATAATACAGTTGATGATTTCCTATGAATAACAGATCTAAATATCTTGATTAATTTTAAAATTTCTATTTTACTTTTGATCAAATTAATTCTTAGAGAAAATTTTAAAAAAAATTAACCCCCCCCCTCCCCCCAAAAAAATGTACCACTTCACGAAAATTATACAAAAGAGTCCAAAATTTAGAATTTACGACATAGCTATAATTATTACAAATATAAATTATTATGAACAAAAGTTAAACACTTTTTGTACAGTTGCAGACGCCTGTGCTTCTTAGCGTTGAAATGTTTCAAAAACATATTCAAATCTATAGTTTTTGTGTGCTGCTTTTCAAATGCTAAACGTATTAAATTTGAAAGTCTACACATGACACATAGATTGTCTTTTTGGTCGATTCAGTCTTGTAAGTACAGAAAATGTTGACTCGTACAATGCTGTACTACAGCCTAAAGTTCTCACAGCACAAAGTAATTTATATGAGTCCGAAAACGCAACTTTTTTCTTGCATATTTCAGCAGAAATTTTTGACTACGATCATTTCTTCGGGTGAGGGGATTTTAATCCCTAATATTTTTAAACATACGAATTATCGGGGCAACCCGCTGTTCTTGGGTTTAAAATTAATGTTCTATGAGTCAAATAATTAAATTTTGCATTTTGTTGCATCAAAATCGGTTAACTAGAACACGAGAGGTGGAGTTTTAGGTCTCTCTATTGGTTTCTAGAAATCTCGAGAAATATTGGGAAAATCTTGAGAAACCTGGGAATCCAGTATAAATAATAATCATGAAATTAAACTGTCGTATAAAATCGCTGGTCATAGTAAACCACGAACTTTGGTTTATTAAATATAGAAAGTACATTTTTTAATATACTGTAAAATTTATCACATTGCAGCTGAAAAATTTGCTAGAGCTTTGCTAACCTCACTTTTGGGGACTTATTTTTGGCACCAAATTTGACGATATTTTGCCAAAAAGTCGCTAAGCTTGGTAAAATTTCGGACATTTGGCGCTATTTTTCCAATGGTGCATTTAAAGTTGCTTTTTCTGCATTAATAGCCTAATGATTCAGCTGCATTCCTATGACGTAATCAAAAGTTACGCTTTATGTGGAATCTTCGGAAGATGCATTCTTCTAGAATCTCCATATAGTTTCTGCGTCACCTATAAATACAGGCCTCCCAGTTCAGTGTTCATCTAGCTCTCGTTGAGTGAATTTGCTGCATTATGCTGCGAATTGTGCTACAATTTGCTTGCTTTTTAAAGCTGGTTTTTAAGATCTGTGCGTAAATTCTTCATTACTGAGTCTTGAGGGACTGTGCACGATTTCCCTCGTAAGTTTCCACTGAATTTATGCCTGTGGAAGTGTTTTATTTTGTATGAGAAATACAGCATTTTTGAACGTTTTTGTACTAAGCGGACTGTTATCAGCAGGTTACTGAGTCATTGTGCTTGTTAATTTTGTACAGCTGATTGTTCGGCGAAGTTCTAGAAGCAATAAAGTTTGTGTTCCATTCTGACTAGTGGACTCTTTACTAGAACTTTTTACACCAACTGGACTTTAGAATGACGAACCCTGGAATTAGCAGAATATTCTGCAACAATGTTTAAGGTCGTCTGGATGAAAATCAAATTCTCCCACCTTTGAAATTTCGCTAAAAATACAATGTAAAGTTGTGAGACGTCTAGAGGGCGCTCAAAGTTTTACAGGGGGCGCTGAGCACCCTTCAGCGCCCCTGGCTACGGGGCTGTAGGAGGGTACAGGACAATCATCCAAGCATTGTGAAAGAACTAAATGAAATTTGCCTAAAAGGTGGCGCTGGGAGTCGTACCCATTAATTTTTTGGCGCATGCGTCGTATGCTAGTAGCTAAAACATAAACAAATATCAACGGAAACACCCCGCGGGAGATGCTTACGCCGTGTGTCGTCAGAGGGCGCCCATGCCGTTAATCATTAAACGGGGGCGCATATTTTCCTTTCAGAGGCTGACGCAGTTTCGCCCGTCTGCCGCTTCCCGATGATCGTCCTAAAGCCTCTTAATCCGTGCGCAGAAGCATGGCTAACTGGGATCTTCCCTTCCCGGCTATCCAGACGAGACCGAGAACAATAGGAAAGCCCGAATGCGCGATAGTTGACATTCCTTCCGCCGTGGCGGTAGTGTTATGTCCTGAACAGAGCGATTTAAAGGGCCAGTCCATATGATTAAAAGGGCATTAAAACTGTCAAAAATGCTTGATTTTTAAATTTTTATTTATTTTTTTGTTTAAACAGAATGTATCTTTATAAATATTTTGAAACGTTGCTTCATCCATGCACATATTGAAAAAGAATTTAAGAAATTGTTAGTTGGTTAATCTTTTTAGGAGCTTCTTCTACATGTATTAAATTAATAATAAATATATATATTAATTTATGTTTTATTTGAATCTTCAAAAGACTGCAATACTTTTTAAAGACTTTTTTGTAACTCCTACATATTTTAATATATTAATACAGCATTCTCCCTATACGTAAAAAACACTCAAAATTCTGGGGTTAAACGATAAAATACATAAAAAATTTGTGAAAAAAACACACATAAAATGTAATTTATAATAGTTACGATCGTTTCGACCAAAAAATTCTTTCGGTCTTCATCAGACAAAGTCCGAGACGCAGGGGCGTAGCTTCGGGGGGCTGCTGCCCCCTCCGAAATGGGACCCTTTACTTAGCTTACAATTTGATATTTAGCTTACAATTGAACTTTATCTTTAAATTTGATACCCAGTCCACCCCGAAATAAAATCCTGGCTACGCCACTGCACGAGACGAAGGTCTTTGTCTGATGAAGACCGAAAGCATTTTTTGGTCGAAACGATCGTAACGTATTATAAGTTACATTTTATGTGTGTTTTTTTCACAAAGTTTTTTTATTTATTTCTCCCTATACTTCCGTGTATACGTATGTTCGTGTCAGTGGCGTAGCCAAGGGGGCATAGGGGTCACCAACCCCCTCCCGATGAGGAATTTTTTGCCATACAAATGCATATTCTTCGCTCCCTTATCACATACACAAATGTGAGTTGCAGTAGTCGTACCGCATCCCCCCCCCCTCCATGAAAAAATTCTGGCTATGCCACTGGTTCGTATTAATAGGTTTTGGTTTATTTATTGGGGTTGGGGCGCCTGTCCAGGGCAGAAAATTTCTAGAGGCGGTATAACGCCTATGTTTAACTTATTTTAAAAAGATTAAAACATCATGGAGTTTTGGGCGGTTTTCTCCAGATGAAACATGAATATGCCCTAGAACCCCCTTAAAAAGTCCTCCGACCATGCCCTGCGCCCTTCTGCTTAGGTGTATTATTAAAAAAAGAGGAAAATTCTCTATGCAAATTATTCAGGAGCTAGGTTAAATTGTTTAAAATTACTCTAACAGATTAAAATAAAAATAAATAAAAATATAAAATTTTTCTGGAGGATGGGCTCAGTTATCTAAACAAATTATACTGCAATAAATAAATAAGTAAGTAAATAAGACACTGAATATGGTAGATGGTGGAAGCGTTACGGTCCCACGTTCGGGCCTACCGCGCGGCTGTCGATCTAGCGGTCTGTAGTTTTGTTCGGTTTCCTACAGATAGAATTTGAATACACGTTATTCATACGGGATGTTCGCAGTGGCGTAGCGTAGGTGGGGCGGATGGGGCGCTCGTCCCGTGCAGAAAATTTTTGCGGGCGACAAAACCCCTATCGTTGACTTATATATTTTAAAGAGATTAAAATGACATCTTTTCATCTTTATATATATATATATATATATGTCAAGGCCAGGCCTGCAAAGCCCTCGCGAATGACGAAACACCACTGACTCAACATCCACCAGCTCCTAAAAGCGACAACCCGTAAAGGCCCCAATAGCTTTCCCCCCTGATTAATAAAATGAAGACGACCTCAGCCCGAAAGAACTCTCACCCCTTTTTTTAGGAATAGACGTTCGAGGAAGAGCTGCGGCACTAAGCAGTTGATTGCTGTATACTCATGTACGACGATACGACGAAAAATGTCAACTCGATCATGTAAATTACTTGTAAATATAATTTTTTTTATATTAACTGAAATAGTAATTATTCATCCCTAGACACCAGCCGAATACTCTCTCTCTTTTAATATTTATGGGGGCTCGCCCCCAGAGAACCGTTTTGCGATAAGTGAACGATATGACGCAGTTTTTTTTTTTTCTTATGACGCAGTTTATCTTTCGTCGTGGTGCTTAAGAGTGCAATACGGATAACGCACTTTGAAGTAAGTGAACTAACTTTGTTATTACATTAAAATGTCACTAGTCGACATTCCAGAATTGGCGGTTGCCATTAAGACGGAAAAAACAGCAAAAATTAAGCTACTTCATCAACTAATTTTCGAAAATACTGGAGATAGAAAAAATAGAGATCGGCTCAGATCGTTCTCTGGCTTTGCCTTCCAACCAGATGGTGACGAATTGAAAAATATAATCGCAAAAACCAAAACAGAGTTTACGGTTAGTAATTTGATTACTTTGGCTAATATACTGCAAATTTCTAATGAAGGTACGGGTGATGAACTGGCCACTCGAATTGTCTCTTGCTTAAACAATTTAGAAGTACTTAAAGATAATCTTGTTCACGATGATTTAACTGATAATGAGTCTGAGACTGAGTTCAGTCACACTGAAGTTCAAGGGAGCAAATGTAACGTGCTTTCCCAAACCGAAAGTGTTAACGCTAATAATTTAAAAATAGCTGAAAATGTTGTGAAAAATACTAATATGCCAGCAAGAGATAATTTTAGTGCATTCGAACAATACAGGCAACCACCAATACATGGCAATTTTATAAACTCTCACGTCTCGTTTTCTGACTTGGAAAGTTTTATTGGCCATTTGAAGGCAAAAATTTAGAAAGCGTTGAAGCCTGATTAGAAAACTTTGAAGATGCTGCATGTTTGTTGCAATTAACTGAGCTTCAAAAAGTAATATTTGCTAAACGCTGCATGCAGGAAAGGCCAAATTGTTCCTTCTAGCGAATCGAAAATTCATTCTTATGAGATATTTAAAAGAATCATGCTTGAGGAATTCGGCGATACATCTAACTCTGCCGAAATTCATGAAACGCTTTCTAAAAGGAAAATGAGATGTGACGAGACCATTGATGAATACTTTTTGAATATGAAACGATTAGCCAATAAAGGCAAGGTAGAAGATGCCGCATTGATGAAATACGTAATAAATGGTATCAATGAAGATGTTTATAAAAAAGCCTCTCTGTACGGATGCCAAAATTTGGTTGAATTTAAGAACAGGTTAAAAATTTTTGAGCAAATGCAGTCAGATGAACAAAAAAATAAAATTCCTAAGAGTAAATTTGAGCAAAAACAAAAAGTGTATGATGCTAAAGCTAAACCGAATCTCGAAAATACTAAAATACCTGTTTCGTCCCAAATTCGTTGTTTTTCCTGTGGTATGTTGGGACATAAGTCAAAATTTTGCAAACATAAAGATAAAGGCCTTAAATGTTTTGTTTGTAATTCCTTCGGACATAAATCTAATGACTGTGTAAAACGTACTGTTAAGATAGAAACTAAATCAGAAGCTATTCATGAAGTTGAAGTACAACCAAATTTTTTCTCACAAATGCAAAAGCAAATATCAATTCTAAATATCCCCATAAACTCTCTTTTTGATACAGGAAGTAAATTTACAATTATAAAAGAGCATATTTATAACACATTACGTAAACTGACTTTAACCCCCACAAACATGATTTTTGCCGGAATCGGCGCAGGCGAAATGAAACCCTTTGGCTATTTTAATACAACTATTTCTACTGATAACCACACATTCCAAACCGATGTATTCGTTGTCGGTAATAATTTAATTGCTCCAGACGCTATAGTCGGAACCGACGTTATTAAGCAAGGCGAATTCACGTTTAGTGCTGAAGGCATTGAAATTAAGACCAATGAAAAATCTTTCATCCATGCAATTACTGCTATCGAAAATAAAGACGAAGTGGATCTAACTCACATTCAATGTCCTGAATTGCGAGCCGAAGCTGCGCAAATAATTTATTCATACAAACCACACAAAACAAAACACGCTAGCGTCAGCATGCACATTGTCGTAAAAGATGATATTCCAGTAGCTCAACGACCGCGTAGATTTTCCCATGCCGAGAACGACGAGATTCGACGTCAGGTGCGTAAATTATTAGATGAAAACATAATCAAACCTTCAACTTCCGACTACGCATAGCCGGTTGTATTAACAAAAAAGAAAAATGGCGAATATAGAATGTGCATCGATTACCGGAAAATAAATAAAAAAATTATCAAAGACAGATTTTCCCTACCACTAATTGAGGACGTCTTAGATAAGCTGCACGATGCAAAAGTTTTCACGACGTTGGATTTAAAAAACGGGTTTTATCATGTAGATATCGATGAGGATAGTAAAAAATATACATCCTTTGTGACTTCAGAAGGCTCCTGGATGTTTAATAAAGCCCCATTTGGTTTATGTTTATCACCAGCAGTTTTTCAACGCTATGTTTTTCAAGTGATGCATGAGCTATTACAAGACAACACTGTCATAATATACATGGATGATATCATTATCCCATCAACTGATATGCAGCAGGGAATACAGAAACTAGCACGTGTGTTAAATACGGCATCACAATATGGTCTCGAACTCAATTTTAAAAAGTGTCACTTTTTAAAACAAAAAATTGAATTCTTGGGCTATATCATACAAAACGGAACGATTCGACCGTCACCAGACAAAACTAAAGCCGTTCAAAATTTTCCAGAGCCTCGTACCGTAAAACAAATTCAACAATTCCTTGGCTTAACTGGTTATTTTCGAAAATTTATTAAAAGTTATTCAATAATCGCTAAACCTCTGAGTGACTTATTAAGACAAGATGAACCTTTCGTTTTCGGTCCAGATCAGCAGCTAGCATTTCAACGATTGAAGGACGCGCTTTCAACAGACCCACTCTTACATCTATTTAGCCCAGGTGCCAATCTCCAGTTACATACGGACGCTTCTAAACACGGATACGGAGCCATTTTGTTCCAAGAGTCTCCAGATGGATATCACCCAATCTACTACATGAGTAAGAAAACTAAACCGCACGAAGAAAATTATTCTAGTTTTGAATTGGAGGTATTAGTTATCGTTGAAGCACTTAAAAAATTCCGTCACTACTTACATGGAACACATTTTCAAATTTTTACCGATTGTGCCGCATTTCAAAAAACCATGAGTAAGCGTGACATCGTACCCAAAATCGCCAGATACGCTCTTTTTCTCCAAGAGTTCGACTACGAAATTTTACATCGTCCAGGACATCAAATGAAACATGTTGATGCATTAAGTCGATCGCCTGTCATGTTTATCGCGTGCGATGAAATCACAGCCAAAAATAAAGCCGCACAAAACACTGATGAGTACATTAAAACTCTTAAGCGTCTATTAGAAGATGGAGACACACAGGAACACAACATTCGCAATGAAGTTTTATACAAAATTGTAAATGGTAAAGAGTTACTAGTTGTACCAGCTTCGATGCAAACCAACCTAATTAAAAAAATTCATGACAAAGGACATTTTGCGGTTCAAAAAACAGAAGAAATTTTAAAACTTGACTATTATTTTCCTCAAATGCGAAGTAAAATTGAGCATGTCCTAGCTAATTGCATTCACTGCATTCTAATAAACAAGAAACGAGGCAAGGGAGAAGGTTTCTTGCACCCAATCCCCAAAGGTGACACGCCACTACACACATACCATCTCGATTTTCTGGGACCCTTACCATCGACTAACAAAAATTATAACCATCTATTCACTGTCGTAGATGCTTTTAGCAAATTCACGTGGATTTATCCTGTCAAGTCGACTTCTACAGCGGACGCATTGACTAAGTTAGAGATTCAGAAAAGTACATTTGGCAACCCATCACGCGTAATTACTGACCGTGGAGCGGCGTTTACATCAAATGCTTTCCAAGAGTACTGCAATAACGAATCTATTGAGCACGTAAAGTTCACTACAGGTATACCACGTGCAAATGGGCAAGTAGAACGAATCCGTGAAACTTTAATCCCTGTGTTAAGCAATCTTTCAATAGATGAACCCGAGAAATGGTACAAACATGTCCCAAACGTGCAAAGAATCCTAAATAGTACCATAAGTTCGTCTACCAAATGGTCCCCATTTGAAGTGCTTATCGGCACTAAAATGAAGAATAAGGAAGACAACAAAATACTCGAAATTTTGAACGAAGAATATACATCGCACTTTATTCAGGAAAGAGAAAAGCTGCGTGACGACGCTAAAAAGAACATCTTAAAAGTCCAGGAAACGAGTAAGAAACACTTTGACAAAAAAGGAAGACACCCACTAAGTACAAAAAAGGTGATTTGGTAGCCATCCAACGGACGCAATTCGGCACTAGCCTTAAATTGAGACCCAAATATTACGGGCCATACCGAATTAAAGCATGCAAACCGAACGATAGGTATGATGTGGAAAAAGTCGGGAACCACGAGGGACCGAATTCGACTTCAACCGCCGTGGACTTTATGAAGAAATGGTCCACCGATATCACCTAATTATCTTCCACTTCTGACTAGAAAAACTCCCGACCGTGACTTTTTATTCCCGGACTTGACAACTTTCCCAAATATCACTGTTGAAGACAATCACTTTTTTCTCACTTTTCTAGCACAGCTCCAAGACGTATTTCATGACGATTTCGAAGAAGACGAAGGGCAGCCTCACGACGATTTGATTAGAAGCCTAGCCCACATGTTTTTCCCTTTTTCTCGTTTTTTTCTTTTTATTTTCAGGACCTCAGACGATAATTGGGTCCCCTGATGCTACTGATGACGTCGACGATGAGGCGGATAATGCCCGGCCAAAGACGAGGACAACGTGGTGCCCACGAGAGCCGAGGAAGTCTCCGAAGAGGATGGCCGAATGTCAAGGCCAGGCCTGCAAAGCCCTCGCGAATGACGAAACACCACTGACTCAACATCCACCAGCTCCTAAAAGCGACAACCCGTAAAGGCCCCAATAGCTTTCCCCTGATTAATAAAATGAAGACGACCTCAGCCCTAAAGAACTCTCTAAGCAGTTGACTGCTGTATACTCATGTACGACGATACCACAAAAAATGTCAACTCGATCATGTAAATTACTTGTAAATATAATTTTTTTTATATTAACTGAAATAGTAATTATTCATCCCTAGACACCAGCCGAATACTCTCTCTCTTTTAATATATATATATATATATATATATATATATATATATATATATATATAGGAAACCGAACAAAACTACAGACCGTTAGATCGACAGCTGCGCGGTAGGCCCGAACGTGGGACCGTAACGCTTCCACCATCTACCATGTTCAGTGTCTTATTTACTTACTTATTTACTTTTCTTACTTTATTGCAGTATAATTTGTTTAGATAACTGAGCCCATCCTCCTGAAAAAATTCATATTTCTTTAATCTGTTAGAGTAATTTTAAACAATTTCACTTAGCTCCTGAATAATTTGCATAGAGAATTTTCCTCATTTCTTTTTAATAATACACCTGTTACCTGTACACCCTACTAAGCAGAAGGGTAGAGGGCTTGGTCGGAGGACTTTTTAAGGAGTTGTAAGGCATATTCATTTTTCATCTGGAGAAAACCGCCCCAAACTCCATGACACTTTAATCTTTTTAAAATAAGTTAACTATAGGCATTATGCCGCCTCTAGAAATTTTCTGCTCTAGTCGGGCACCCCCCCCTTACGCCACGCCACTGCGTGGATCCCCCACTTCCAACGCCCATAACATTTTGTTTCTGATTGAAATGTACACACATCATTTCACGAATCTTTGAAAAGCGAAAGTAATACTAAAGTACTTTTTCTTTTAAATATTTCAAAATTAAAATTTGCCTAAAAATTGGATTGTTTCTTATCCCGACAAATGAATCAGGAGTCCCCGAAAGGGAGGGTCACTGGCTTCCTGACAGGGGGCACGTGCACCCCCCCCCCCTGGATTCCCTGCTGGCGTCTACTTTGATTATTAGAATAATTCTTTAAAACACTAAAAGATTAAAATTTACCCTTGCCATGGGTATACTAAACCAAAACCTATTAATAGGAACCAGTGGCGTAGCCAGAATTTTTTCATGGGGGGGGGGTTACGACTACTGCAACTCACATTTGTGTATAAGTGTGCGTGATAAGGGAGCGAAGAATATGCATTTTGTATGGCAAAAAATTCCGCATCGTAGGGTTTGGTGACCCCCTATGCCCCTTGGCTACGCCACTGACACGAACATACATATACAAGGAAGTATAGGGAGAATAAAATAAATAAAAACTTTGTGAAAAAACACACATAAAATTTAACTTATAATACGTTACGATCGTTTCGACCAAAAAATTCTTTCGGTCTTCATCAGACAAAGACGTTCGTCTCGCGCAGTGGCGTAGCGAGGATTTTATTTCGGCGTGGGCTGGGTATAAAATTTAAAGCTAAAGTTCATTGTAAGCTAAATATCAAATTGTAAGCTAAGAAAGGGTCCCATTTCGGGGGGGGGGCAGCAGCGCCCCCCTCTGGCTACGCCCCTGCGTCTCGGATTTTGTCTGATGAAGACTGAAAGAATTTTTTGGTCGAAACGATCGTAACTATGTTTTTTCACAAAGTTTTTATTTATTTTATCGTTTAACCCAGTATTTTGAGTGTTTTTTACGTATAGGGAGAATTAATATATTAAAATATGTAGGAGTTACGAAAAACAAGTCTTTAAAAAGTATTGCAGCCTTTTGAAATTCAAATGAACAGTCTTGAAGATTCAAATAAAACATAAATTAATATATTTATTTATTAGTAATTTATTACATGTCGAAGAAGCTCCTAAAAGCATTAACCAACTAACAATTTCTTAAATTTTTTTTTCAATATGTGCATGGATGAAGAAACGTTTCAAAATATTTATAGATAAAGATACATTCTGTTTAAACAAAAAAATTTTAAAAATCTAAAAATCAAGCATTTTTGATAGTTTTAATGCCCTTTTAATCATATGGACTGGCCGTTTAAATCGCTCTGTTCAGGACATAGCACTACCGCCACGGCGGAAGGAATGCTAACTATGGCGTATACGGGCTTTTAGACCCGTTTGGAGAGCCGGGAATATCCCAGTTAGCCATATCAAAAGCATTTACGAGACGCTGGGCAGGCCGGATTAAAGTGCTCTCTGGCGATTTGGCGTGCAGTCAGACTCCTTTGGCAAGAGTCGTTTCTCCCGCTGTTACACACTGCACGCTAGGGTTGCCGCCCGCATGAAATTTTATCTCGCAGCTATTTACAGTTTTCTTGTTTTCTTTTTATTTTTTCTTAATGTTTTACTTCTTTCCCTTGTCTTGCCTTTAACATTGGAAAAAAAAAAGAGAAAATGTCATTGACAATACAAGAAATTTCCAGATTTCACCGTTCAATTTTTTTTTTTTTTCCTGTCTTTAAAGACCAGTCAAAACATTGTCTATGTATAATTATACATAGACAATGTTTTGACTGGTGTTGATAAGTGATTTTTAAGAGATATTAAACTTTAAAATTGGAACACATTTTAAGAAAGGCTGATCTATGCAAACGAAATAGTTTTTCTGCTCTTTGCGATTTATAAATAGAGCGCTCAACGTTGCCTTACGCTGAGGCCTGTGGGGTGATTATGGATTGATACAATTTATGGGATCTGCATCAGTTATGTTTCATCAATTTTTCATTTCAAATAATTGCATTGCTTCCGCACTTTAGCATTGAAAGACTAAAGTTAGGAAGCAACGCTGGACGCATAAGGGACTAGTCAATTTAAACATCCTAACTATCCTAATTTAAACATTGTAAAGTAGAGAGCCTGCAGGTCATGACTTGTAAAGTTCATTTGCATGGTTTTATTTTAAAAATTAGCAGTTAATTGACTTCACATGTATGGAACACTTTAATGGTTAGGGATTGTTTTGTTTTTTTCCTGGTTACTGTTTCAAGATGCTAGAAGTCCTGTGTTTCAGTAATAGCGTAACTCGGTTAATGCTGAATGATGGTCCATAAAATCTTAAGGAGAAAACTCGAAAAGCAACAGCATTCAGCAAGTGAAGAAAACTTATACAACATTATTTAATACGGCGGATAACCTAGTACAGTTAAGATGTTTTTATAGATTGGGACATTAACCTTATTCCCGAGTAGCGATATATAGTTCGCGGTATTATATCCTACTCTCTCGGTTCCAACATAATACACACAGACTACGCCGTCAGTCGTTTCTAGGATCCTATACACATATTTACAATGGCGGTCGCTTCGCCGTCGTTCCGTCGTATGCGCTCCTATGGTGTCTTATGTTGTCCTGGATTCCCCAGGGAATAGAAAGACTCTTTAACCAACAAGCATTCAGAATTTAACAATCTGGAGTGTATCAATCGTCTCTTACATGATAACTCAACAGATTTCATTTGTGGCGATATAGTGTGGATTTGAATGCAAGGGGGGTGATTGTGAAAACGCTACGTTAGGGCTATCTGGCAGGGACTGATTTACAGGCGTGGCATCATTGCGCCGAACTATTCGGGGTTCGGCGAACCAGAAGTATATCTGATTTTCAGTCTTGTGCCGTAGATAGGGCAGTATACCCCAGGTGCGGCAAAATCTATAGCCCGGCGTGCCCGTGTAAGTCCGTATTGTTTGCATGTGTCATTTGTCACTTTGTTGTTCTGATACGACCGAGGATGTTGAGAACCAGTGTTCGTCCAATTTTTATATAACGCCTAACAGTTTTGTGCCGCGAGTACCGGCAGGAACTGATCTAAAAAGCAGGACCTACGTTTTAAGCATCGGCTGACGCCCGGCGGACTTTTTAAACAAAATTACCTGCGAACAAAGAATGATTTTACGAATTCTTAAGTGCGAGCAGCGGAGCGCCGGCCCCTCCCATACTTTATAGCCGTCTTTTTTTGTCCAAAATTTCTTGTATTCATAGCGAGGCAAAACGTTATAGGGCAGTTTCAAATTTTTCTGACCTGGCGACTTTTTTTCATTGTGTCTGCTAGGACGACATATATTTTTCGCGCGCCTCTTCAAAATGGTGGCATTGACAAAAGAATATTACATATGATAAGATTGTCCGTGCGAGAAAAAATACTTTTGCTTTCGTATAGCACCTGCTCACGTCGATGAAGGGCAGAAAATTGAATGAAACAAGTCCTCTCGTGCAGGACTGAGTCTTCTGTTGGGTTGAAAGAACATCGTCTGTACAGACCACGTTTCTTGTACGTCTGTGTGTGTGAAAAAATCGCTGCGCGAAGATACCGACGTTTCTTGTACGACGAGATTGTGTAATCATTTAAATCTCGCAACCCGTGTTGTTAATGGAAACAAATAGAGGAACTTAAAGAAAATTTAGCCATAGTTTTGTTAACTCCACTAGAGCAGTATTAGTGTAGTTTGATCGGAGGAAACTACGAGCTCGCGTTTGCCTCATAGTTAGATTCTTTCTGCAAATGAGTGTTTTAGCAGTGTGCACCGAGCGGTGTGGGAAGATGCGAATGATAATACTTGATTTCGAATATTGATGAACGCACGAGGATCCTTTTAAATAAGGCAGTGTTAAAGTTACTTGGATTAGTAGTTAATATTCATTAATTAAATATAATTATTTACCCCGGGAGGGGTACAGGTTTACGGTCCGGACGCCATCTTGGATTTTATTTGCAGTGCCGCAATAATGGCTGGTTAAGTGCAGCAGTTTGTGACTGAAAACAATACATGGATTGA
>JAWZYV010000653.1:0-19181 GCA_038373885.1 Cheiracanthium punctorium | reverse complement strand
TTGATTTTTTAAGGCAACAGACAAATCTTGCAATTCTTTTTTTCTTTCTTTCTTTCTTTTTATTTTTATTTATTTATTTATTTATTTATTTATTTATTTTTGGATAAGACAATTTCTGAAGCTCTATATAGTGGAACTGTAAATCAGGTTGTAGACAACTCATTGAAAGAATATATGTATAACTCGGCTGTTCGAGCCTCGTCAATGGGAGACCCTCCTGAACCCCCCTAATTATTTAGTTTCATGATTGCCATATTAAAACGATATTAATGGACTACGTCATTTTATCTCTCATCTATCGTGTATTTCACCTGGTAACCCCCATGTTGAATTTTTTAGGATTGTAACCTATTTATAGAAACATACATGTGATGCACATTCTACAGCTTAGTAAATATTGTAACAATAGATTAAAGCTGTTGTGAACTAATAGTATTTAAATATATGTAAAATATACATGTGATGCATATTCTACAGCTTACGA
This sequence comes from Cheiracanthium punctorium, assembly GCA_038373885.1. Taxonomy (NCBI): domain Eukaryota; kingdom Metazoa; phylum Arthropoda; class Arachnida; order Araneae; family Cheiracanthiidae; genus Cheiracanthium; species Cheiracanthium punctorium. The sequence continues at coordinate 18,697 of JAWZYV010000653.1, read as the reverse complement.
AATATTGTAACAATAGATTAAAACTGTTGTGAACTAATAGTATTTAAATAAACGGATGAAATTTTTAAACAATCATTTTATCAAATAAATGCAGCCTTACGGAGCTTATAGAAATCGGTGGTTTACGTAACACATACTAACATTTTCAGCGGACATTTCTTACTTTTATGTCGCGTTTTCGTAACGCATTTTCGTGTCTCATTTTTATGTCACATTTTCAAAAGGGGGTGAGAGATAAAATGACATAGTCATTAATATATTTAATGTGGCTGTTGCAAACCTGCATTATTTAGTGAACTCATTATCTAGGCGAAACTGAATGAGTATTCTAAAGTCAGCAATAAGGACACACACAGTATTCAACAATACTGTGGAACAAAAACACGGTTCTCAGAGAAAAATTTCAGGGAGCATCCAAAAGGGTGAAATAAAAGAAAGACAGAAAGAAAGGCTGTATCATTACCTTTTCGTTGACTAAAGGCGACACTCGGACAAACGGAGGCGGGGGGTATCCAGATCCTTGCACCACCCACGTATGGCCTTTAGAAAATGGATTTCTTACCAATAATGTTACATTTTTGTCTTTATTTGAAGAATGAATCCAGAAATAAACAAAAATAGAAAGAAATCTAAGTGCCGAAACAAAAAAAAAAAAAAAAAAAAAAAAAACAGACTCAGGGTCTGATCAAGGGCGGATTAAAGGGAAGGGGTCGGAGGAGGCAACCGCCCCTCCCGAGAAAAATGAAATTAATGTAAACAATCCCAACTTACTTCCATAAAATTTATATATATATATGTCACGTTGACACAACGTGCATATTTTTTAATGAAAAATTATTAATACAAATCCTAATTAATATTGTCTAAATTTAAACTAATAATCTATTCTAAATCTAATTTAAAAGTTTTTAATAATAGCTATTTTTTAAAGCTTTCATTTTTCCTCTTGGCCTTCTCAATTACAGCGCATTAACGTACTTCTAAATCATTTCCCTCTTATCAGCTGCTTTGAAATAAAATAACAGTTGACGCAGGCTGAAAGAATAATCATAACATCCCTTCCTCGCATATATCTTTGCTCCAGCTGAAGCAGATGTGGTTGCGGTTTTTCTCTGCTGCACAAGAAGCATATTGCTCGAAAAACACCTGCTAAAATTGTTCCAGAAAAATCGAGCTCCCTTTTTCTATAGCAGTAGGTGTAACGGTCATTTTTTTTAGCAGTTGCGGAGTTGGTACTTGTGTGGCGAGGTCCTCACTTTTACGTAGGGGGAACCTTCGCCACCGGAACGTAGGCACGAAATGCCATGCTCGCCATAATAATTTTTAGAAGAATGCTTTCCCAGTTTTCCTTTTTATTTGAGGGTGTATTATAAAGTTTCAAAATGTTGATCTTCAGATGGTGTAGAAATAAAGAGATACGACTAAAATGGAGATGAGTCCTGCCAATTATTTATAGTCGACTTACTGATTTTTGTTCGCAAAGTTTGTGCTTTGTGTTCCAGTTTTCTGCGTGCTCTCCTCAAAAGAAAAATGAAACGACGAGCGCTAGGAAGACAGATGTCTTTCTGTAACAACATTATGGGTCAACAATTAGGTGACCACCTCCTTCTCTTCTTTTGTGAACCTGCTTTGATGTACTGCTATCTGTGATGATTCCCAGCATTCTCGTGAAATCGGATTTAGTTTGCTGGCGTTCAAAAAAAATTAATGTCGTGTTGCTCTAACTGAAATTTTCTTTTTACAGTGCTACACTTCGCTGACGTATATCTTTAATACGCAATATGGATGTCGACACTTTTTTTATTTTTAATATAGTGACGCAATGCTCTTCACGATTGTTCATACCAAATGTGACAACGATCTACATACCACATACCTACCATCGTCTCCTTACGATCACCGCCTTCCACCGTACATCTTCATAGGATAATATCTATGTGAATCTTCCATCCAAGCTTCCACCCACAAAATTGTATTAATCCGTCAGTGGGCCGGATTATTCATTAGGCTGTTGTTCATTAGTTTTCTGTCCCGATCATTTCAGGGACTTTTCAGTAACAAGTCGAAAGAATTTTTTAATGAAGTTGTAATCAAACTTTTCAAATGACTCAATAGAACGGAAATATTTGTGGCTATTTCTGAAGATGTTCTCTGGAACGCGAGTTGACCTTCTGCATTTCCCCGAGAGCTGAGATCCATAGGATTAAGATTGTAGGAAAAAACGCGCCCCATAATCAATAATAATCCCCCACGAAACAATAATTTTTATTTAAAATTGGACATAAAGTTATTTTGTTTTGCAGTAAATATGAGGATGGTATTTTAAACGGATGTTGGGCAGTCCAAAAGTTCTTTGGTTTTACAGTAAAGGTGGGTGGCTTTGGCGAAATTCGAAGGTGTACTAGGGTGTAAACCATCTTAAAAGGCTTTTGGTAGTTGGCTTGCTTTGATTTTACTTAATTATTTATTTTATATTTTACAATATTTAAACAAAGGCGAATTATTTTTTGAAACAATAATAATATATAGAATGTAAGTCATTTTTTTTATAGTTGGGGAATCCACTATTACGATAAATTATCTTATTAATCTCGGAAATTAACCACGTTAAATATAAAAGAATTGATTTTTGGCCGCTCGAAACCACAGGTCAAGAGCGCGAATGCCAATACGTTCGTTCAAATAAAATAATTAGAACCAAGAGGATCTTCGCACGGTCGGGGTATCCGAGAATCCATAACCTCAGGCAAACTGAAAACAAAAAGAATTTTCGGATACTCTAGATCCACAAAGAAACTCACAAATTACTTGTCACATTTAAGATTGTTATGTCTTGCAAAAACATTTGAAAGTAATACGATAATGAATATTTTATCCGAATTTTTTATTATTTATTATATAGATTATTCTATTTAGAAAAGATACAATCCTCTTATAAAGATTTTTTGAGCAAAATATTTTATATCTTTTTAACGAGGATAAGTTGAAAAGTAATGTACGTATGCTTGTAGAGCACTAACGAAATGGCCTTTAGAAGTGTTCCAAGCGGTATGTGGAAGTAACAGTCATCCTGTACAAGCATGTACAGCTTAAATGCCTTCCGTGTATGCAGTATATTTTGAATGGTGGAGGTATTATTGTGCTAGATCTATCTACCCCCAGTCCGATTTCTTATGAATTAACCCATTAAATAAATTAAGAGAAGTGAAAATATGTAACCTATTATTAGTAATGACCGTCCAGATAATGAAATAATTTTACAAGCATGTATTTTTATAGGTCAAAAAATAGTGTTTAAAGGCACAGTTTAAAATACAGATTGATTTCGAAGGTTCTAAAAATTTTACAGAAACAATTATTATTTTATGTGTGTAAACTTGTCCAGTTATATGTTTGCATATGGGAAAGGTGGGAAGTGTTAGAAATTCCAAATATATATCCATCAACATTAACATTCATTAAAAAAAACCTGAGTTGTACGAATAAATAACTTTAAACATCGCCAGTCTCACTATCTATTTAGCGCCCACGCACCCCCCCACCCCCATGCACACACACACACACACACACACTTTATTTTGACGGGCATTTTTTCCGCACACTAATTTACTCGGAAAAATTGATTTGTCTAGTGTTAACTCAAATTTGTTCATTTTGAATCCAGAAAATTCGTAAAAGTTGTGTTTTATTTTATTATCGCACAAAACCTACAGATTAGCTCACCCAAGGTGGAGGAAGGGCTGGGATAAACCTCTCGCAAATATAACACGTGGGACCTTTTAGTTTTGTTTACATCTAATTAGCATTAGCAATACCATTAATTAGCACTAAACATAAATTGTAATATAATTAGCACTATTTATTTTTTCATTTAATTTAGCTCTACTACTTTAATGTGAGGGTGAACTCCTCCCCCTATATATATATATATATATATATATATATATTAGGGTGGTTTCAAAAAAATTTTTTTTTAATGTTGGACTCTCACCCCCCACTTTGGTGACATTATGTGAGTTAATGCGCCTGTTCAAATATTAGATCATTTAAAGGTTATTTAGAGGTAGCTCAAAGACTTTGAAGTTTGCTAATTTTTGTGTCAAACTTTGTATTATAACGATAGTCACTACAGTAAATAAATATCAGTAAATCAAAGGTAATTACTAATAGCTTTTTAATGAATAGTAGTTTAGTTTTATTATATTTAATCATGAAACATTATCTATAAAAATACAAACACGATAATGTCAAGTAATGTTGTCCATCTGTAAAACTAAAAAACTGAACAAATTAAAATGCACATTAGGATGGATTGCAAATTCATTGCTTTGGGTTTAGGAAGTTCTGGTATTAGCAGCCTGCATGGTAGCACCCAACTTCATGAGTGTATTCTTCTCAGAGGTTTTGAATTTCTTCCTATGGGTCTCAACCACTTGCAAAAGATATTGTTTCTGCTCTTCATTTTTGGTAAATTTGTCGTTGAACTAAGTAATAAGAGCGACACCTCTTTCAGCACAGTCATTAACTACTTTAATACCTTTCACTATATCTCTGGATTTCTTGTAAGAATCTAATCCCTTCCATTCTGAGGGATCTACTTCTAAGAATGCAGTATCAAGTTACATTGAATTGAAGAGCGTCAGAGACTTCACTGTCACAAAATCTTCTAACGATTTTAGGTCAATGTAATTTGTTTTGTCATCAAGTCGTTTCAATTGCTTTTGTGTCGTTTCTTTTTTTAAACCTTGAACCATGCTCACTTTTGTTTCTGCAGACACATTGTTAGAAAACGAACTGAGCCCAACCAGTTCTTCTCCTAGGTACCAAAGATGTCGTTTTATTGCGGTTGTTTGTTGCCTTGCTTGCAATGTTTTTGTTGAATTCTGCATATTCGTGAAGTTTTACCAAAAACTGCAGATCATGAACAGGAGCTTCTGTTGCAATAGTAGCAGTAAACCAGTGCTTCATATATAAAAGTGGTACAAACAGGTTAAACTCTATCAAAGCATTCTTTTGTCTTGGTGTTAGTTTAAACTGTTAATGAAATAGCCATATCTTCAAACTGTAAATAATCTTTGCCATACACCGTGCATGATGGAAGGCACCTGGAGCTCTGAAGTGAATACCTTTAGGAGGAGTTTCACCTAAAAAGATCAGTACTAATTTAAGAAATTCTCTGTAGTCATCCCGGGATTGCTTCTCATTTCGTAAAGTTCTAAAGGCAAATTCTACAGCATTTTACTTCAGCTCTTGCAGTTTAGCAGCAACCGTTCTTCGATTAATCTCATTAGTTTTATATGTTTCAAACTTTTCTTGATCAATGAAGTTCCAATATTCTTTAAACCTTTTAAAAAGAAGAACATTTGGTCCAGATGGTCCAAAACACAGAATGAATACATCTGCAAGAATAATTTCATGGATATGACGTCGGCATGAAAAGTACAGCAGGTTTCTTTCTATATGTTTTTGAATGAGAGTGCAAGCTCCAGAATTTATGCCAGTGTTTATTGATGTAGTATCAAAGCATAATCCCTTGACTTGTTCAGTTAATTTCCATTTTTCTAAGATTTTCACTGTAACTGCTGCTATTGCTTCACCTGTGCCATTTGGGATTATAGGGACTCCAAGTAACTTTTCTAATCCACCTCCTGTAACAAACTAAGATTGAAAGCCTATCTATTTTCTCTGTGCCACTGCAAGAAATCCCTGGAAGTGATTTCCCATTCCAGTGTACCACAAAACTTATATCAGGATTTTATGCACTAAAATCATCTTTAACATTTTCCGCCATTTCCTTTCGGTAAGATATTCTTGCTTTTCTTACACTGCTTCTTGATATATTGTAGTCAACCACTTTAAGGCCTAAACTGTGTACAGTTGCTGCAATAACATTATTTTGAGTTGGAAGTTATTATTTTGAGTTGGAGTAGAAGTTATTATTTGGAGTTGGAGTAAAAATTATTTAGAGTTCGAGGAATTGTTATGTCAGTTCCAGACGAGGACTAATCCTTGTCAGAAACTTAAATTATACTAAGCTTTTTGTCACTAAAACAAATACACTGCTGGCCACCCAAATTGCAACACCAAGAAAAACAAGAGATATCACAACAAAATTTATTGTGTAGATAACATGTTGACCAAGTAACAAATGATTAAATTTACAGCATTCTATGAAGCGTGGTTCCTGCCAAAATCAGTACCCAGAGTAGCCGCCGTTGTTGGAGATCACAGCTGCCACACGCCTCGGCATTGATTCAAAGAGACTTTGAATGTGTTCTTGGGGTACAGCAGACCAAGCAGCTTCCACACGTTGCCAAAGTTGATCTGGTGTGACAGCTGGGGATGAACTCTGGGTCAGTCGTTGAGCAACCATGGACCACATGTTTTCTATCGGCGAAAGATCCGGAGAGCGCGCCGGCCAGGGAAGCAATTCAATCTGGTGATTGACGAAGAACCCTTGGACAATGCGTGCCACGTGTGGCCGTGCATTATCCTGCTGAAATATGGCTGTTGGCAAGCCCTGAAGGTAAGAAAGGACAACTGGCTCCAACACCTCGGAGATGTAGCGCTGGCTGGTTAAAGTACCGGCAATGCGTACTAGAGGAGTGCGAGAGAGATATCCGATACCGCCCCATACCATAATACCCGGTGCAGGACCAGTGTGACGGTGCATAATGCAGCTGTTCAGCATCCTCTCTCCACGGTGTCTCCAGACTCGAATCCGACCGTCGTGGTGTTGCATACAGAAGCGTGACTCGTCAGTAAAGAGAATTTCATTCCATTCTGTCGTCCACATCCTTCTTTCATCGCACCATTGGCGGCGGAGACGTCTGTGGTTCCGCGTCAGAGGTAGACAAAGCAACGGACGTCTTGCGGACAGACCATTCTGCTGTAAACGACGTCGAATGGTACGCGCAGACACTGGATGATGCGTTACAGACTGAATCTGCTGTGATATGGTTCGTGATGTGACTGAGCGGTCCGTCACTGCCATGCGTACAATCTGCCTGTCATCACGTGACGTGGTGCACTGAGGTCGATGCGGTCGATCACGTCTGTCCGTCGTACCCTCCTGCACCCAACGATCACATATCCGCATCACAGTTGTTTGGTTTCGTCCAATACGACGACCGATTTCCCTGAAAGATAACCCACAATCTCGATATGCCACTATCCTTCCTCTGTCAAACTCGGATACTTGATCAAAAGATGATCGTTGTTTCCTACGAGGCATAATTTATCGTTTTTTTGAAAAAAAAGCAAGAAAAACACAATTGCTGTACTTGAAACCGTCGAAATCTCCAAGCCTTAAATAGCGCTTTGAGGTGGCGCCACAGGCGCGCTTGATGTGCGTCTGCGCTGAAATTCTAATCATTTGCATATCTCACCTCAGCTAATGCATGTTGTAAATTTCATATTATTTGCATGCTTCCTTCAGGGTGTTGCATTTACGATGGCCAGCAGTGTATCTATTTTATAAACACATATTATTGCTATACCAACAGAAATGTAAATTCTTATACAGAAAACATGTTGTTTTCCATATATGCTAAAGTCGTAAACTTTAAAGCCATTGAGCTACCTCTAAATAATCTTTAAATGATCTAATATTTTAGCAGGGGCATTAACTCACATAATGTCACCAAAACTAGATGGTGAGAGTTTAACTTTTCAAAAAAAAAAAAAAAAAAAAGTATCCATAGTCAGCAAAACAACCCTAATATATATATATATATGTAGGTGCGTCACTGAGCAGGGGGGCCCCTTGGTAACATTTGCTACGGGCCCCGCGCTGTCTTAATCCGGCACTGTGAAACAGTACGGTATGGTTGCGGTGCAGCGCGGCAGATATGAATCCACCTTTAGGTAAGGTGACCAAACGTCCCCATTTTCCGGGGACGTTTGGTCACCTTATGCCTGCCTAAGGTGAATTGTCCGCAGTTCTCTTTTTACTTTCTGGGGACAATTTGATAATCGTCCTGAAAATGGGGACTCTCCTCGGAAAACGGGGACGTTTGGTCACCTTATGCCTTATGCCTGCCATGAATTTGACTGCTGCACGTTCTTTTCAGCCTTCAGCATTTGGAAAATAAAAATGTAAATATTTTTGAGGTGTCTATTTTTGTTGCGCTAAGTTAAGCACACTTGCACCATATCAGGTTTGCAATATTAGTATTCGAATTACTACAAGATTAACATTTAATTGTTCACCCTCCAAAGAAAGTGCTCGTAAAGGGATAAATTTCCTATTTTAGATTTGAGTGAGAATAATACTTGAGTTTTTAAAAATCGCACAACTTGACTGAAATGTGGAAAGTCATACTTATACTTGGCCTAATTAATATTCTAATATATCAACAGGTGTGACTTTAAGGTTTATTCAAGCACAGTCATTTGTATCAGATTTGTAACAATAATCTTAGGCGCATTCGTAAACGACAAACTCGTTACACGAGTTTTCGGAAGAAAACTGGAATGCGTTTGTTCAGTGCAGTTCAATACCTGAATTTTTAAAAGTTATCCAAGAAATATGAAAGTTAAAATCACACTAAAATTCCTATAAAATATGCGATATGTTTTTTTAATTATTAATTTTGAATGTTATTGCTACTTACATACATTGGTAAAAAGTGAAATTAATTTCTTACCAATCGAATAATTTGACTTTTATTAATAATAGCTGAACAGCACTTTGTCAAAATTTCACCCCAAGTCCCAATCTGAGACTAAAATAACCGGTACTTCAATCTTTGGCTGATGCATGATAAGTCTAGATGGTCTTGTGGTCGCGCTAGTCTATGACTATGCATAGCTACATAGACTAGCCGGGGTTTGGGCCCGGTCGAGGAAGAATTTTTTTCCCTTTTTTTTCAGAAAAACGGAAAGTTAGCATCCAAAAAACGAAAATATAATAAACAGAACGGACAGTTTTTGAAAATTTGCTGCCAGTCGTTTATTTTTTATTAACAATATATTTTAAACAGTTTATCGGTTTCTTATCAGTTTCTTTTCGTTATTTCATCGGAGTCATCGGGAAACGATGATCGGCTTTATGGTCCCCCGAGCGGACATTTTGTACCAGTTGCCGATGAAATTTCACCTTTTTTGGATGAAAAGCCATGATCGGCCATTGCTCCTTCTCCTCGGATTAAACTCACCCGCCTCTCATCCACCAATGGATTATTGCTACTAGGGATGCTATCAGTTTCTTTTTTCTTTACGAACAACTTCAGTTATTCAGTTTCATCGCCTAGGCAGGCCCAGCGAGAGGGGGGGGGGGAGATCATCTCTTTTCAATTCCCTGTGTTCCTTGCGACGAAGGGCTTGGACTGATGAAGGTCAAAACAATTTTTATTCGAAACGTGCGTATCTTTTTACCTATAACATCTTATGTGTGTTTTTTACAAAGTTTTTTATTTACTCCATTTGAAATAACTTAATATCTCTAAATGACACTTTAATGAATTCCTGCCTATACAGCATAATTTATGGATGTAGATGTTACAACAATCCTAAATATAAAATTTCAACATTGTGTGACTCGCAGTTTTTGGGATATGCGAGTTACATACATACTTACAGACACCAGGGAAACACTGATCAAAATGGTCTTGGCATCAGTTAGAATGGGTTGTACATGAATTTATATGAACATACATACATGCATACAATGAGATGTCTCGCAAAAACTCTTAAAAGTAAATTTAGAGGTAGTCAAAATCTGGATACCGATTTTTTTTGTGATCTCATTACTTCTTTGTATATCTTACAAGGAAGTAAAAATGTTAGTGTTTGTAAATTGTATAGACACACACACGCGTACAGTGCCCTCCAAAAGAGATAACATGCTTGAATTCTTTATCTATTAAAGATAATTAGGCAATGTGAATTGGAAAAATGTTTAAAATAAGGTTAAAAAAATATACTACGTTAAGAAAAAAAATCCTCTTGTGTTTTCAAAGAGTTACACATTTTAAAATTGTATACAACTACCATACAAAAAAATTCCCAATAAGTAAAATGTACCCCATTCACAAACAAGGTGATGCACAAAATTTCAGCCTTTCATCATATAACGTCTTAAGAGATATCTATAAACAAAGGTGATTGGGGTCTATATTTGAATCTGAATGTAAATGTTTAGTGTTATAGTGGGAAAAAAAATATTATTTCATAATATCGTTATGAAATGTGATTGTTCAACATTATTTTTCTCTTCAAGAGCTATTGAAAAGTGGGTTGAGTCAGTACCTATTTATCTTCATACCTTTGACATCTTTCAGGATATAATTCTCAAATTTTGCACATCACCTCATTAGCATATGAAACACATTTTACTGATTGGGGATATTTTTGCACGTGGGTTTCATACAAAAAGAGTAACTTTTTGGAAAATAACGAAGTAAATTTTAAATGAGAAAACATTTAATTTCTCCCTGGCTTAAAAAAGGGGGGAGCAGAGCGTTAATATTATTATGTTCATACTCAGTAGCGAACTGTAAACCAATGCAATATGGGGATTGGTGGCATATTTAATTAAAATAAGTCTTAATTAAGTCTTAAATAAGTCGACTTAAAGATTTTCCAATACACTAATTATTTCACAGAACAGTGATATGAAATTAAATAGTCCAAAATCAGCAGGAAGAAATATAAACATTATACAGAAAACACCCAAAATCTGGTGGTCTCAGGACTCTCAAATCTGTTCGAGGTGGAGAGAGTCTGATTTGTTTGTCTGCTAAAATCGGTTTGTGCTTGAAAAGGGGTAAATTTTCGAATTAATGTACTAGTGCTGGTTTTCGGAACACAGTATTCATGAGTTTTGCCTAATATGTAAAAATTCATCCAGAAAAAAGAAGTACAGGGGCGGAGTTCCGGTCAGCTCCTGTGCAAAATAAAGTCCTGAAATTGCTTAATCCAAACAATGCAATGGCGATAATTTTTCAAAAAACCTATTATGTAAATAAAATCTTTTTATATGTAGTATGTGTTTATAAGTTTATGTTAAAAATTTTAAATGAATAATTAACTAATAATCAAATAAATTTTACTAATTCTATGAAATTATCTTATTTCGCGATTTCCTCCCGGTTTGGGACGTAGCAACAGGTACACGCTCTCTTTTGGCTTCTTAACCCTTTGAGGCGCAACCCTTTCCCAATGCTGAAAAAAGGGCAGCCGTTGCCCTCGCTCGACTTAACTACCAGCAAGATGGTGGACGATCGAAACGTTCATCTTGTGCCACAGATCTAGAGACCCTTTTTTTGACGCAGCTGGCTGTGCGCGGCTGCCCTTTTTTCAGCATTGGGAAATCTATCCAGCTGTTCTCGCATTCTTCCATTTTTCAGCAGATGTCAGTGCTGTTAAAAATAGTGACAATTTTGTTTACGGGAAACGGGGTGCTAAAAAGTAAAGGATTCTCGTGGAGCTATGTCACCCGCAACTATTTTTATAGAAATCAAATCTATTCTTCGTGACTGGCAACAGTCAAAGCGTCAGAGTTGGGTATTCCCAGAGCGGGAACACTGCGCGTTAAAGGGTTAAAGTTCTGACCCTAATGAAGCAGCTGTGAAAGTTCCAGACCCCTTTCTTACGGCTATTCGGTCACAGTAAATTTTTGAATTTACTAATAGGCTCCCGTCGAAACTCATTCTTTCTGGGTGGTTTTCTCCAAAACTTCGCATAAATACGGGTTTGAACCTCTTAGATAGTCCACTCAGTAGATAGTCCAACACCCACCCTCGACCAAGATCCCTAGCATAAATAATTGGCCGTAATTCCTCATACTATTTTATTTTCTCTGGCTGCAACACAATCCTTTTCCTCCGTGATCGCTGACTGCATTTTTGCTTTTTTCTTTGTTTCGCACTCTTGTTGAGCATGAAAAAAAGGAGAAAAAATTTTAAAACAATCTATAATTCACAGGGCTTTTGGATGTTATTCGCTGACAAAACTTTCTGCGGGCTGAGAAGATGTGTTTCTATAGTGAAACTATCGCAGACTTGTCTTAAATTAGGCCATAGGCGCACCCACGGAGGGGGCTATGGGGGCTAAAGCCCCTTCCCTCCTAAAGCTAGGTAGTTAGATGTCAAAGAACTTTAAAAATTAAAAATTGTCATTGATGAATTAAAATATTTTATTTTAAAAAATCGTTTTCGAATTATTCCTACAATATCTCTTAGGGCAAAAAATGGTTTTTAAATAAATACTCTTATAGTTAATGCATGAAATACAGTTTAACTCGGTTGCAATGCCACTGATTAGATCAGATAATTGTTTATGATTCTATTACGAGTTAATTTGATAGTGGGCTTGTGTTCCATGGACAAGTGATACAGAATAGTTTGGCGTTATAAGAGAGTTATAACTATAATCGAGGTCACTATAACCGAGTTCACCAGCATTTGCAGACCAGCCCCCCCCCCCTCCTCCCCTTTAAAGTAAAATCCACGGTGCGCCACCGAATTAGGCAATTAATATTTCCCCTCCCCCCCCCCCCCCCGAAACCGCGGTTTTTCACCCCCACCGTGCGGCTGTTGGATCGTCCATCGTAGCCATCTTGGATTCACTAATAGTAGTTAGGGTGTCCACCGGCAGCTAATAGAGACTTGCTACTAAATTAACCCTTTAACGCGCAGTGTTCCCGCTCTGGGAACACCCAACTCTGTCGTTTTGACTGTTTCCAGTCACGAAGAATAGATTTGATTTCTATAAATATAGTGGCGGGTGACATAGCTCCACGAGAATCCTTTACTTTTTAGCACGTAATTTCCCGTAAGAAAAATGGTCAGAATTATTTTTAACAGCACAGGCATCTGCTGAAAAATGGAAAAATGCGAGAAGAGCTGGATAGATTGCCCAATGCTGAAAAAAGGGCAGCCGTTGCCATCGCTCGACTTAACTACCAGCAAGATGGCGGACGATCGAAACGTTCATCGCGTGCCACAGATCTAGAGACCCCTATTTTTGACGACAGCTGGCTGGCCAGCTGTCGTAAAAAAAAAAAAAAAAGATAAATCGTTAAAGATAAGGCAACTTGGGATATTTCTTTTTTTGTTTTGTTAAAAAGATCCATTTTCATGTACTCGGCGACTTTTCTTTTAATATAGTCGACAAATTTGGTGATCGAAAAAAAAGACGGTTCCATCCTATAATTCTTTTCCAAGCTTTTTTTTTTTTTTATCAGAACAGAATGACACCCTAGGACCCAGAGTTGGGCAAAAACTAATATTCAATTAACAACTAAAACTAGAACTAATTTAGTTAGTTGACAGGTAAATGACAACTAAACTAACAGTTGTTAGTAGAAGATTCAGCTACACTCTGCTCAACTGAATTAGTTTTAGCTAAACAGAAAACTATTGCTAATTTAGTTAGGCTGAGTTAGTTGGATCTACAACTGAAAATTACTTTAGTTGAACATTTAGTTGCGTTCAATTAACAACTATTAGTTTTTAGTTGAGAGCTTGGTTCAACCAGGGGCGGTTCCAGACTGTCAGTTTAAGGGGTCACTCCGAGGGACGTCTGAAGACTTCTTGAGGCCTCTTATGCAAATGTTCCATTCTCCTGGACCCTTATGCAAATGTAGGCCCCAAAGAGGCTGGGAGGATAAGTTGTCATACACAGAGGTTTTTTTTTTCCTTTCTTTTTTAAAGCTCTAAATATGACTTGAACTATGTGTGCAAGACTGGCGTGGCGGATACTTAAGAAAACTTTACTTAAGTAAAGTTCTTATTTCTAGATTAAAAATACAGATCCATCCATATAAAGTTTCAATCCATATGGATCAATATAAAGTTTCAATCCATATTATTTGGAACATTAAAATCTATTGGATTCATATTCTTTTTGGAGCATAATAAAGTTTGGAGCCATAATAATATTTCTAAACTCTTAATTTATAATAATAATTATTATAGCTTAAAAATAAAGTTTAGCACATGTGTCTGAGGGTCTGTTCTGAGTATAATGTATTTTAGACAAAAATACTTTCCAGGCTCTATCATTAAAAACTTTGTGAGAGCGGATGGAGGAAGGAGGCGGCAGGGCCTGATTTCCGGGAGGGCATTCGGGGCAAGCGCCGGGACCCCAAGAAAAGGGGACCACAAAATTGCTTAAATTTATAATTTGCAAATTTTGAAAAAGTTTTCGAAAGAGGGGGCTCCCAATGAAGCTTTTGCCCAGGGCCCCTGTTTGAGTGCCTCTGTCTGCAGCATCTGTTTTAAATCTTCTGAAGTGGCTGTCAAGTGGTTAGCAGCAGAGGGCCAGCTCTGCACTCTCTCTTCCCGGGGCAGAACGGTACGAGACCGCGTACGAGATGCGTTGAGGGGCAAATGTGTGCTGTGGCGAAAAGAGATGTATACTAGAGATGAGTTCGGGCTCATTTTTTGAAGCCCGAGCCCGCCCGAGCCCGAAGACTTTTAATCCGAGCCCGCCCGAGCCCGAAGACTTTTAATCCGAGCCCGCCCGAGCCCGAGCAATATTATTAAAGTTGGAGCCCGAGCCCGCCCGAGCCCGAAATTTCAGCTAAAGACAAATAAAATTAACTACTCCATTAATAGGATACAATAAATATTGGAGCTTCACACACCTTCTAGTCCCCCGTGCCGCTATTTTTTTAAATAAGTACGTCTATTTATTCCATGAATCACTTTTTAAAATCTGTTTCAAGGAGTATGTTCAACAAAGGAGATATTTTTCACGAGCCCGAGCCCGCCCGAGCCCGAACGCAATCGTGAATTACAGAGCCCGAGCCCGAGTCGGGCCGGGCTCGGGATCGGGCTTTCGGGCTCGGGCTGAGCCCGTCTCATCTCTAATGTATACTCGTTGCAGCAAATTGTCAAATCAATCCAGAGTAAAATAAAGAGTATTTCAATATACAGTCCACTTAACTTTTAGAGTTAAATTTGAGTTGATGTGTGTACAGCCCCCAACTCGGCAAATCGGCCCCTGGGGGGGTGGTGGTGGAGGTGGGCAACAGTGGCGCACACAAGGGAGGGGTCCAAGGGGTCCGGACCCCTCCTAAAAGAGTTTCAGCTTTGCTTCGTTAAATCGTGTAACTTTTGACAGTTAAATATGTTAGAAGATTTTATCAATTTCTTATTTTTGGCAGTTAAGATAAAAAAAACAAGAAAAAAACCCCACACACAATGAAAGGGGGTTACGATCCCTCCACCCCCCCAAAAAATAGACATCCTTATCTTTTCAGGTGATTGGTGTCACAGCCTTATGGGCCGGACCCCTTCAAAAAGAAAATCCTGAGTGCGCCATTGGTGGGCAGGGCCCGATTATGATCAAGAGAGGCCCCGCGCATTGATGAATTTGGGGCCCCCATCTATGAAATTTGTTTTCTTTTTCATAAAATTTTGACATAAAAATAATTGGGGGCCTTTTCGATCCGGGGGCCCGGGGCAAAGTCCCGATTTGCCCATTCGATAATAAGGCTCTGGAGGTGGGGCGTATAAATTTTGTACGCTGAAGGCCCCACGAAGCTTGGTTCAAATCTTGCTATGGATTCAGATCTATCTTAGAAGAACATTGTAAGAGGAAAGAGAATATGTTCTTTAGTGTACGTTTGTTTGGATTTGGGTCATTCCACGTCAAATCAAACACAAAATTGGAGAAAGTTCACCAACCAGCTTAGATTTTCCTCAAAATTTATATAGAGGATTTATAGGCTAAGACATCAACAAATCTCAATTTTGAAGGTTCTACGATAATTAATTACCGAGAAATTAATTATGCAAATTTTTAAGTTTTCTGCAAGATGCGCCAACTTTTTTCTCCATTCCTTAAATAACTCCTTACCTGTAAAAGTTACTGAAGTGAAAATTTGTTTCTAGGAGTAACTTTTTACGCTGATTCCAAAAATGTTATCGAAATTTGCGTATCTTCTATAGTTTATGCATGAGCACTGCATTTGCTAAAAAACATCATGAATTTTTTTCGGCATGTCTGATCACAGACACATGTTTTAAATTTTTATATGTTGTTAAGATGGAATAATCCTACATCCCAAAATAATTTCATCTTGGCTTTCTGCTCAGGAGCAGAGAAAAAAAAATTGTATGTATGTACCTATATATTAGGATTTTCATATGCAATATTTATACTGAAGATGAGAAAATTCAGAAGCGTTAGTCAATTTTCCTATGTCTTTTAAATTGATATCTGAAATTTAACTACTACTCCAGGCATTTCAAAAACTAGAAAATATATCAAAGTGCTTGCATCGGAAAACGTAAAACAAACAAACAACAAAAAATGCATGTAAAACAATGTTAAATTAAAAAGAATTCTAAAGTTAAAATTTAGAATTATTTTTAATTTAACCCTGTTGTTTTTGGCAGTCATCCATCAGCCAATAAATCTTTGGAATTCTGTATGACATTCAAGTCAATAGAAGGAACAAAGTTTATTGAAAGAATTGAATTCCTGTAAGTTACAGTACTTATTTACCTTTAACAGAATGCGAACAAAATTGCGCTTTGGCTAGTTTTGTGGATACAGCAATTTGAAATAGGTTTTACTGTATACTGTATTAAATTTTTATTGTTACAACAACTAGCATAGCAATGTCAGGCACATTGTCAAATTGCACATTTGGTGATATATTGCAGAATAAATGTCATGTAACCAGTTATTCACGGCAAACTTTTACGTCTACCCTCCTAGGAGGATTATATTCGAAATGTTCTGAAATCGATTTTTAGGCATTCTTGAGTGTTGTGTATTTTACAGCAAGAATTTTATCGATATCTCTTTTCTTCTTTGAGATCCCGCAGAATATGTGAAAAGAGCATTTTGGGCCTTTATCCTCCATAAATTACGAATTTTGGAAAATACTCTCTAATCTAGCACCTACGCTATAAAATCCCACTCGTGCTAAATTTCGTGTTATTAGCTTCAGTAGTTTTGGCTAGGCAAAATATTGACATACGAAAAACGGATAGAACTTTTCGGTAGACCTAATATATATATATATATATTATATATATTTATGTTTTATTAAACATTGTTCTTTCTTTTGAGTTCAATATCATACAGAATTCCAAAGATTTATTGGCTGATGGATGACTGCCAAAAACAACAGGGTTAAATTAAAAATAATTCTAAATTTTAACTTTAGAATTCTTTTTAATTTAACATTGTTTTACATGCATTTTTTGTTGTTTGTTTGTTTTACGTTTTCGGATGCAAGCACTTTGATATATTTTCTAGTTTTTGAAAATGCCTGGAGTAGTAGTTAAATTTCAGATATCAATTTAAAAGACATAGGAAAATTGACTAACGCTTCTGAATTTTCTCATCTTCAGTATAAATATTGCATATGAAAATCCTAATATATAGGTACATACATACAATTTTTTTTCTCTGCTCCTGAGCAGAAAGCCAAGATGAAATTATTTTGGGATGTAGGATTATTCCATCTTAACAACATATAAAAATTTAAAACATGTGTCTGTGATCAGACATGCCGAAAAAAATTCATGATGTTTTTTAGCAAATGTAGTGCTCATGCATAAACTATAGAAGATACGCAAATTTCGATAACATTTTTGGAATCAGCGTAAAAAGTTACTCCTAGAAACAAATTTTCACTTCAGTAACTTTTACAGGTAAGGAGTTATTTAAGGAATTGAGAAAAAAGTTGGCGCATCTTGCAGAAAACTTAAAAATTTGCATAATTAATTTCTCGGTAATTAATTATCGTAGAACCTTCAAAATTGAGATTTGTTGATGTCTTAGCCTATAAATCCTCTATATAAAATTTGAGGAAAATCTAAGCTGCTGTGGTGAACTGCACTGTTTGATCTGACGTGGAATGACCCATTTAAGTTCTTTTTAAAAATTAACCCATCCCCAAAAATTTCTGTATCGCCACGGTCACAACTGAAATAACTGCCAAATTGATTGCATTGTGCATCATTGTGATCAGCAAATCATTCATTTTGCTTAACTGGAGAACAAGTATTCTTAATGCATGCAAACAAACAAAACAAGATGTTGTCTTAATGCTCCGTATGTTTTTTCGGAAGCAAGATTTAATTTTTCTTTTACAAAAGTACTCAACAGATGTCAGCACCAAACTTTAGACATAATCCCTTTTTTGATAAAAATGTGAAGATCTCTGAATGAAGACCGATTGACTTCATTAGGGTTCTAGGCTAGGCTTGTAGGGGAAATGCCTTCTGTGGGAGATTTTCTAAGGGATCCTAGCACGTAATTACCCGACGTTTCGGAGAAAACCACAGAAAACTCCAAACGGCTAGGTCGACAGGCGTGAACCTGGCACTCCCGCTTTCCAGTTTCGAGAGCATTACCTCTCAGCCACTGGTAGGGCTCTATAGATTTGTGTGTTTGTGCAGATTTACAGCCTTCCCCTCTTTCTCTCCATACACTCTAACAGGCAAGTAGAAACAAGCTTTATTCAAGAAATATAAATTAATGAGAAAAAAATTATTTTACAAAGATCTTAAAATATTTTTGTCACACAGCAGCATGGACAACATCCCCTATAGTAGAGTTTCTCAAGCTTTTTCGGGTAGAACACCTTGTATAAATTTGAGAACAGTGAATTGGAGACCAAAACAAAAATATATTTTTCGTGGAGCACAGTTTTAAAAACTCTATAGCACAGGTTCTTAAACTGTGGTCTGCGTACCCCTGAAGGTCCTTGTAGCCATTACCGCAG
>JAWZYV010000652.1:0-18461 GCA_038373885.1 Cheiracanthium punctorium | reverse complement strand
TTTTAAAATAATTGTTTTTGCATTCGTACTTGTGATTTTACAAATATTTGTAATAACATTTTTGTCTTAATAAATGTCTGGCATTTAAAAATTTTGTGTCATGATTTGAAATGGTCATTCTTGTTTCTATTGGTTTTCCTTACTAACCATCAATCTCTAACTGGATAAATTTCAGAAGTACTGACATGTACGTATTTTGCTATAAATAGGTAAATTGCTAAGCCTGAATTGAGCAATGGAGGATGGTTTTGGTTTAGATTTTCTTATATTCCTTCCCTCGTCACATTCCGGAATGATTAGTTAAGGTGATCAGAGGTGTGAAATGTATATAAAGATTTACATTAAGGGATCTGTGTTGCATGAGTAAAATGTTACTTGCTATGGTTTTTTGGAGAGATTGCTCCATCTATCTAATTATATATATTTTCTGTTTCAAGTTAACGTAACTCTATCAGGGTTTGGATCTTGCTGTCAAACTGATTTTTGATATGATGAAGGTATACACATTTTCACAGTAAGAACTGAACATAATTTATTTTATGGTGCAGCAAACAATAAATTTCTATATAAAATTTTCCCTACTACTAAAAACAACCATTAAGAGGCAATGCAGCTGGGCAAATCGGGCAGGGCGTTTCCATCACCATCTCAGAATTTCATAAATTTTTTTTTTTTTTTTTTTCTTGTTGCCTTATCCAAGGAAAGAACAAATCTGAAATATTTTTGATTTACCTCTTTTAGTATTACAGTTATAGGGGGTCAAAGTACCCCAGACAAGTAACGAAGAAATAACTTAGGTCCATTTTTGACACTTAATTGTCTCGACTGTGACTGGCTCAGATGTGCTTCAGAGAATTTTTTAATTTTATCGTATAATATACTTTGGATATTGACATCTCAAATTGAAAATTCATTCGACAATAGTCAGAGCCCCCAATTTCTTAATAAAATACAATTCTAAGAATGCTTTAAATCTTGGCTCGGGTGAGATACTGAAGAATTTTTCAAACAATGCAGAGTTATAAATCTTCATATAAAGTGAATCTCAATTAAAAAAATTTTTGAAGGTCCCCAAACATGGTCCGTATAATGCTAATTTATGCAATATCGAAGCATTGGTAGCTGGCTCTGGCACATGAGAACTATTGCCATGGAGATGTAGTATCAACATAGTAGTTTCATATTATGAAAAAACATCTTTTGAAGGTACAACTGTTTCCAAGAAAATTCCCAAAAAGTACCTCCCTATTGGGGACATTCCACTAAAGGGCCACATTCATGTACCAACCGATCGTACGACAAATCGTGAAAGCTATTAGTGGTGGGGGGGATTTTCGTCACCGGAGCAGTGGATATTTAGCCATAAATCTCAATTTGTGGCTAAAGTGGGAATGTTTTGGGTCAAGGGGTCAGATCGGATGTTTGACGATTTTGCGTTCGACCAGTCGGACACTTCAAAGGCACCCGCTCTAAAAGGTTGCTAGTTTAGCCAGATATAGCAATTCATTGACTTAGTGGCGATTTTTTTTTTTTTTTTTTTTTAACGTGGCCTATTTTGTCAGTAGTTGTACAATAATTGATCAAATTAATTTTAAATCAAAGGCAAATCCGCTTGTAGGGAGGGGGAGGCACCCCCTCTGAAAAAATGTCTGGATTGCACTCTTATTAAATGTATGGACGCCTGTATTATTACTTTTGGTAAAAAGCGGGAACTTACCTTGGTCTTTCATTTCTGTAATTAAGAGTTCGTTATGTTGTAAAAAATATTCACTACACCGACGACTTAACGAGAGGGTTCTTTGAGTCTCTACCCCACCTTTTATGGGTATCCACTATTAAATGTACCCACACAAATACATGCATACATATAATTTTAAAAAATGCTGGAATATAAATCTTAAGTTTTATTTCATATAAATGAGTAATTATTATAAATAGTTCACTGGATAAAATAAAAATAAAACATTAAATCTTTGTTTCTTGGGATGTCTTACAGAATCATTTACGATTCGGTGGCTAAAGGTGCAATTATATAATTATTTATTCTATTTATTTAAGAGTATACTATGCTTTTTCATCACTGTGTGGTTTTATTATCTTATTTTTTAAAGTTTATAAAATAATGTAACTTAAAAGCAGACTTTCAAATTATATGCAGCAAGCATTAAAATTGATTGCCTATACTAATGTTAATCGGTAAATGTAGTATAAAAAACTAATCGGAAAAAAATTGTACGTGAATATTCTTATAAATAAATAAATTGTAAGGACTGAAAGTTTCTCTTCAGGATTTTGTGTGCAATAAAATAAATTTTTCTATGCTGTTCACTGCTATTCATAAAATGTTAAGTTAAAATGATGCCATAATTTTACTTATGTATCTGTATATAATATGCATTTACAAAAGGAAAAAAAAAAAAAAAAAAGCCTTTCCAATTACCAAACAGTTTGAGTAGAATGTTTGCGTTCTTATTTTTTTAATTCATCTTTATATGAAAGTGCACAGTTTTACAGCTCTCCAATTTGGAAGACATAGAGATCCACACATGTCACAAATAATATTCAAGTTTTGGTGATCTACCTATTGAGGATCACCAAATCATTAGATCAAATAAAGAACTTACATAGTGACTTCAAATTTACTGGATCAGCGTGAAATGTATACAGTGTATTTTCCTCCCCCACCCCCAATTTAGCTTTCTTATTCTAGCAATTAATATTCGGTCAATATCCCTTTAGATTAAAAAAGTATGGTAAATTTAGATTAAGGAAGTCTTAGATTTTTAAGAAAGATAAAGCTAAAGTCAGTTTTGCAGATATATTCCAAAATAAATTTTTGTTTGCTTTTGCCAGAAATCTTAGTGTGGCTGAAAGTCTTTCATGAGGAGAAATTGCTTTTCTCATCAGGGTGTTGCTCCTTTTAATAATGGGCGCAACAAGTTTCAAGAGCTCCATATATGTCTCCTCGTTCATTCGCAGATAATTGTGAAAATCTTCTGGCGAAAATCGTAAATTTTATAATAATTTTATATGGGATAAATTCTCTCTTTCTTTTAGCCACTTTTTTTTCCCAAATTTTTTTTCTAGCTTTTCGCTTTTTCTCGCTATTTTTTTCAGAAAGCACGATGCCAACTAACGCAATCGCTGTATCCATCGCCATTCCGTGCCAAGTCTGAACGCAAACTGTGAAATGTTTGATCGTGTGGGCAAATGATGAAGGCGTGGAAAGTCAGTTATTTATTGCTATCCCGGTCATAAAAAAACTCCCACCCCGGTCATAAAAATCGCCCGTAACTAATTGTTTGACAGACGAATTGGTATGTGAATGGTGGCTTTAACACTCATGGGGGCATTTCGGGGGCAGTATTGTAAATTAACTTATGTGGAGGATATATTTGTGATGCATGCAGAATATCACAAATAGTTCTTTTACAGAGGCACTCGTAAGAATTATATTGCGCTGTATGGGGGATCTTTAACTACTGAACTGGTTCTAAAATTTTTTTCACTGATAAGAAGCTAGTCCGAAGAATTCCTGAGTATTATAATACGCTACCTTTCAGCATGCAGCATAATAGGGATGCACCGAATATTCGGTTGTTATTCAGTATACTGCCTATTTGGTTCATCTGAATACTTAAATATTCGGCAACTGAATAGTAAACAAATTTAATTATTCCCCAATCGGTAAACAAATACATATTTTTAAAATCATGAATGAAAGATATAGAGTATAGTACCAAAGTACTAAGTTGATTCAAGTTCTTACTTACTAATATCACATATGGGCGCAGCTTTGGTATACATCCTACCTCAACCTCAATTTTTGGCGATTTTTTTTTTTTTTTTTCGCCAAAAGAAAAAAGAGAAGTGGCCAAAAATGCCGTTTGCGACTGCGCAAAAAATAAAGAATGGCCGTGAAACCACGTTTCCGAAAGCGGAAAAAATTTTGAGAATTAGAAGAATTCCACAAAAAATTTAGGGTTAGAAATGTAAAAATGGCTGTGAAACAAAGTTTCCGAAACCGGAAATCACAAAAATTTAGGGTTAAGAATGTAAACAAAAAATTCAAGAAAATTTATAATTTGGCGAACATAGAATTCGCGTTTCCGAACAAGAATTTAGGGCCATAAAAATGCGTTTCCGAAAGCACAAAAACTATTAGAAGCAGAAGAATTCTAGAAATAATTTTGGGTTAGGAATCTAAACACGAAAAAATTCAAGGAAATTTAGGAATTGATGGACACAGGAATCGCGTTTTCTCACAAGAATTTAGGGTTAAAAATTTGAAAAACATAAATTTCACAAATAATGGCATTTTTATGTGAGGAGGGGCTCTGCTCCCTCTCACATAATTTATTATTCTTGACGAAAACTGTAGTCGAAAAACTGGAAAAATAAGAAAACAAGTCGAGCGTTGTAAGAAAAAAACCAAAAATTGTGAAGCCATTCGCCTGTACAAATAGCACACAATCCAAAAACTTCCCCTTGTCCACTAACAAATATCTGATAAAAAAATTATATATTAGCTACCCCTTTATTCCTGCACGTGTTTTTTTTTTACCCAACAACTTATCGTTAAATTTTGTTCAAAAATACCCTGATTTTTTTAACTACATTAGCGGCAGAGGGGTAATTACAAGATGCAAACTTAGCAGCCACCTTAAAATACTTAAAAATCATAAAATCCTAACCAAAAAAAAAAAGTACAGTACCTTTTTTCGTCGTAATCCCAGTCCGGCAAGAACAAAAATAAGAACTCAGACCTTCTGGCTCGCTGATTGGCTGACCGAAAGGGTTGCCATAAATACCTTCCGTGCAATATCGCCAAGCCGAGTCGATTGGGTTGCCACAAAAAGTCAGTTATCCCCAACATTGGCGACAAAAAAATGTAGGATGTATACTAAAGCTTAGTCCCCACATGAATAAGTGTTAGAAACCCTTATAAAATCCTCCTACCAAGGCACCCCCATCCTTGGCAGATAGCCCTAATGTAGCGTTCCACAATTGCACAAAAAACCAATATCCCAATGAAATTAGTTTTAATGTAAGAGAAAACACGTGGATGTTAAATTTGAATGTTGTTGCTTTTCAGTTTTTCTTAAATCTTATGACACATTACATTAACCCGTGCCATTACTAACTGATTTAAATTTGAAACAGTAACCAAGAAAAAAAAAAAACTCATAACATTAAGTGTTCATAAATGTGAAGTCAATTAACTGCTAATTTTTTAAATAAAATATGCAGGCAAAAAAATTACCAGCATTTCACTAATATTTAAAAAAGTTATTAATAATATATAAAGGAAACACTCTTGGATATTAAATTTTGCAGCATTTTAGTTTTTGAAGTTTTATACCATATGAAATATTGTTTAAGAAAAAACTAATTAAATTAATCATTGCAATTAAAGTTTAATAACGGTTTAATATATAAAATTCTCCTGTCACAGTGTTATTCACCTAACTCCTCCGAAACCACTCCACCAATTTTAATGAAATTTTCTATGTATATTCGTTAGGTCTGAGAATATGTTTTTAACTATGTCTCATACCCCTAAGTCATAAGGGCGGTCCACCCCAAAATGTTTAGCCCCAGAGTGCTATTCATTTCAATCAGGATTTCTGTGTAGACATTAGCGTGTCGAGTCACTTTTCAAATGTGCTTGCCAGATAATGTGGAAAGGGGGGGGGCGTTAATAAAATGTTGAAAGTCGCACAAGGTTTGCAATTTTTGATAATTGATCGCTAAGGTAAGTGCTCCAATAGTGGGCCACGTACCAGTAGTGAGCCACCTGGATGTTTTATTAAAAAAACAAGAAATTCAAATGTTCCAATGAGATTAGAGATCTGCCTGTGATTGTCTGAAAAGCTTACCAATTAAGTACCAATGGCACAGTCTTTATTTCCCATTTAGTTAGGAATTAGAAGGTTTGTTGCTGAAATTGAATTCTGAAAGAAGCATTTTAAACCTGTTCTTAGTGGTTTTCTTAAGAGGTAAGTTTTCATTCAGCTCCTTTTTTAGCATGCATTCTACTTGTTTTCAAAATGAATTGTTATTGATATTATTTAATTATATACTGACTAGATTATAAAATATTATTGAATTAAATAATAATTACAGTTTATAGATATTTAAGGGTGGCCCATTTTGGGAACAATATTTTACTAAATGTTCCAGTAGTGGGCCTGGGTGGCCCATTACTGGAGCATACACTTTTTTTCAAATACACAGTTTTCTGGTGTGTATTTTAGAAGTTCTATCTTGTACAGTCTTTTTGTATAATTAGATTTGCTTTATTTTTATTAGAACCAGTAGTGGGCCAGGCGGCCCACTTTTGGTAAGCTAATGGCCCACTACTGGTACACTAATGGGGATTATTCTCCCATGATAAATTTTATGTTTTTGGCTAAAAAATGCCAATTAAGCATGTCAGACGTAGATATTTAAAATTTTTGAAAGCATATTTTTATAAGCACTACACTGAACACTAGTTTAAATCTTATAAATAAGAATGAAATTCTGTTTGTTTGTTTGTTTGTTTCTGGATTTGATTCGTATACAAATCCACAAAAATGGACCTATCGGCCTGAAATTTAGTATAGATATGTAAAATAATATAGAATAACTCATAGTCCACTTTAAAACTTTGAAAGTCCACCCGTTCCCGGAATTTAAGAGATTTTTTATGCTATTCACGCAAAAAGCTTTCCGTAATTGTAACCCCTGTAGTGAAAAAAGTGTGAAATAAGGATCGTGGTTGCCATGTGTGGCGATTTTGCCGAATAAAATGTCGTTCGTATACAAATCCACAAAAATGGACCTATCGGCCTGAAATTTAGCACAGATATGTAAAATAATATAGAATAAATCGTAGCCCACTTTAAAACTTTGAAAGTCCATCCGTTCCCGGAATTTAAGAGATTTTTTATGCTCTTCACGCAAAAATCTTTCAAATTCTAAAATGTTTTAAATTCTAAAGTAAAAATAAAAGAATAATAATGATTTTTTTTTGTTAGTTTATATTCGTAAGGTTATTTTTTTTTTAATTATAATATCGTGTGCATGGGAAATCAGAGCAGGAATGTAATGCTTTACACGCAAAACAATAAGAATTGAAGATTTCCGAGGCTAATATGTAAATTTTTTTAGTTTGGCAAAAAAATAAAATGGTTCAAATGCCGATTTTGAGAAAGTGAGTTCTAGCGGTTTGCACAGTTTTCGGCTTGGCTCAATTTATTGAAAGCTTAAGGAAATAGATTTTTGAAAACAAGTGCAAAGGTTTTATTAGAATACAGCGTTAAATTTTAATGATCCGTGAAGAAATAATGCAGTTATTAAGAGATTTCAATTGATCTATCTCCAGAATTCTCGCCAAATGAGTACATTGATTTAAGTTGGGGGAATTCCACCAAATTTCAGAAAATTGAAATCTTCTCATTTAGTACATCGGAGTAATGATGAATAAAACACGTTATAGTTGATAATTTTAAAATTTTCGGCTGTATTAAGGGATTCAACTTTTCCAATAAAGGCTTGCTTTACTTTTTCGCGGTCAAACCATTTCCCATATATTATTGCTGCTAAGTCAATGCTTCGAATGATTTCCTGAAAAAACACTTGCAAAATGGCGTATGTTGGCACTTTGGCGAGACTTAGATTTGAAACTGGATTTTATTTGAGACTGGGATATATAATAACACTGGTTATAGATAAAAATGAATGTTGGTATGAGTGTATGAGGTTGAAAAACTCCAGCACCGTTGCACCATGAAATTTGGTTCACCTAAGTCTTTTATCATGGAGAAGCTTTTTATGCTATCCGTTTTCCTCTAACTTGCCACCAGGTGGCGCAGTAGAACGTCGAATTCTATTCCGTTTAGCCGTTTGCTATGCGAATATCGTCCAAGCGATTTCGATGAAATTTGGTACACATGAATATTAGAACACGGAGAATATTTTTCACTATCCATTTTGCTGTAACTTGCCGCTAAATGGCACTGAAAAGCATCAACTTCTATACTGTTCGACCGGTCGGCATAAAATTTTTTATACTTACACATTTGAGCACGAAGAATATATTCTAACTGCGTTCCTTTTGATGTTACTCACCACTAGATGACACTGCAATGCATTATTATTTTAAGTCGCCACTAGATGACGCTGCAGCAGGCCAAATTCTTGACCATTCAAACGGTCGCTATGAAAATCAGTATACATAGCTATTTGAACAATGAGAATATTTTGGCGTTATCCATTTTGCTATAACTCGCCACTTGACGGCGCTGTAGCAAATCATTACTTTAATTAACTACTAGATGGCCCTGCAGTGTATCAATTCTTGACTGTGCAAATGATCGTTATGAAAATTGGTATACATAGATAGTTGAACACGGTCGCTATGAAAATCAGTATACATAGCTATTTGAACAATGAGAATATTTTGGCGTTATCCATTTTGCTATGACTCGCCACTTGACGGTGCTGTAGCAAATCATTACTTTATTGAACCACTGGATGGCCCTGCAGTGTATCACTTCTTGACTGTGCAAATGATCGCTATGAAAATAGGTATACATAGATATTTGAACACGGGGAAGAGTTTGGCGCTATCCATTTTCCTATAACTTGCCACTAGATGTCGCGTCAACACATGAACTTCAGGACTGTCCAGCCGATAGTCATGAAAATTCGTATACATCGATATCTGAATGCGAAGAATATTTTCGCCGTATCCGTTTTGCTAAAACTCGCCACTAGATTGCACTACGCCGCATGGCCTTCTGCACCGTACAAACGATTGCCTTGCAATTCGGTATGCATGATTATTGGACACAATATAACGCGATATCCACTTTGCTATATCTGTTTATTACAATGAATAGTAATCACCACAAATCGTAATATCAAAAAGTCCATTCATTCCCGTGCGAAGAACGGGTACTTCAGCTAGTATTTTATAAAAGTGAAATTTAACATAAAAATATTATATATATATACTAATTTAGATTAATATAAAGCTTTTGCTTGATTTGTTATTATAAAAGTGAGCTTTGTGAGAAAATAAGGTTAAGTTCTGATTTCAGAATAATTAAGAACAATTCCATTCTTTATTATTATTCTTAAAAAATGAAGACTATAACTTTGCAAGACCTTTGCATCTGCATGAATCTTCTAATGACTAATTCACATTTAAGAGTTCTATTTTTCCTATAAAAATTCAATTTTATATTTTGAGTTGCATTTATTCAAAGCTGTAATTAAGACAAATGATCCGTGCTAGTAAGTGTTCAGGGCCGTAACCAAGATGACATGCTAGGTAGGGCTTTGAATCTAGTTTGGGGGGGCTGACTAAGTATTAGTAGTTCGGGGGAAGGGAGTTTCTTCCAATTTTTACATCTTCACCTAGAATTTTTATTTCACAAAATGTCATATTTTAAAATATTTATCTACTAATATTTATTCCATTAACAATTTTTTCATTGAGATTTACTGCCAAATACAAGTCTAAGAAACGTGGGATAAGCGTGGCGCCAGTTTTAAGGATTTACCTTACCCCCTCGGAATTTCTGCCCCGAGTAGCAAATCAAGTTGTAAGGAATAGTGTATGTTTTTCTAAACTTTTGTAGTCATCAGTGAATTTACTGAAATCTTTGAAAATCTTAGGGGGGGCTGATAGACTTCTAGGTAAGGCTCAGCCCCCGTAGCCGACCCTCTGGTTACGGCCCTGAGTGTTTCTTATAGTAGATATAGATGATTTTGCATAAAGATTTTTTTTTAAAATGGAATTTTTATTTCTTTTTTAAACCAAAATTTACCATTATCTGATGAACATAGAATATTCTAACCAATTACTTAAATAATAAATATTTTATAGTACTAACCATTAAATTTTCATTTTAGAACAATGGAAAGAAGAGAAAAACATTATTCAGAAGATAATTTAATAGCTGCTATTAAAGATGTAGAAAAAGGTCATTCGTTCAATTGCTAAAAAATACAACATTGCAAGAGCAACATTACAAAGGAAATTAAAAGGTGAAGTAGTACTTGCAACAAAGAAAGGACCAAATCCAATATTTAGATGTTCAAGAGTCAACTGAAGTTTTTATGGACTCTGTAGAATCCCAACATGTTGGGTCTATAGTTGATCAGGTAGCAATCACTGAACATATCTATAAAACCGAAAAAGCAAACAATGACAGTCCCATTGCTGGGCCATCAAAAATTATTCCATCACCATTTAAGAGGGCTCTTTTCTGGCCACAGAGTGAAAATGACAATAGAAAAAAGAGAAAGTATGAGAAACTTCCTGCTGTAGTTACTTCACCACAAATGATTATGTATTATAAGAAGAAAGAAGATGCTAAAAATGCAAAAGCTGCTGAAAAAGAAAAGAGAAAAATAGAAAGAGGAAGGAGAAAATGGAGAGTGAACAAAAGAAAATCAACTACACAAAAAGAACCAGAAAATTTTTATCAGAGTCTTCAGTTTCATTGAATGATTCTACTGTAAATGAATCAAGAGACTTGGATTATAGTGAGAGTGACGAAGAAGGGATGCCCATTTTTGATATGTCACAGTTAAAAGAAGGCCAATTTGTTCTTGTGTCTCTGATGGGGGGGGGGGGGAAAGAAACACACAAAAATATGTGTATTTGTGTATCATACAAAATATACAAGAAAAGGTTATAAATGTTCAGGGGTTGAAGTCTGCAAAGGACAAAAAGGATTTAATAATTATCGAAAATGATGTACTCAATATAACCTATAAAGATGTAATATCTATAATGCCTCAACCAGAACTTAAAATTAAAGACTGACAGTTAACATACACCTTTCACAAAAAATTGGCTGTTAAAGAAAAAATGTAAATATTATGCAATTAAATTCTTAAATAAAGATTTAATTTATATAAAGTTGTTATATTGCATATTTTGTAGTATACTATGTTATTATTACAATATATAATGATTTTATTCTTTTTTCTTTAGCACGTTTAATAAATCTGGGTGACTCACTTTTGGTATATGCTCTTATGTAGTGACTAAGTTCCTTAAATAAGGATTTTAATTTATATCAAAGCCATTTTAATCGAATTTTTTATAGTGAACTATGTTATTATTACAGTATATAATCATTTTATTATTTTTTCTTTAGCACAATCAACAAATTTGGGTGCCCACTTTTGTATGCCCACTACTGTACATGAAAATTTGCTATGCCCACTTCTGGTGCACAGAAATGATCTAAGTTTTTAATTTTTTTAAAAATATATAGGAATTATTTTGCTCTTTCATGTAATTATTATTTTAGGTAAGAGTTCAAACAACTATAAAAAAATATAGATCAACAAAATTTTTCTAAAATTTAAATAATAACTGAGCCAATACCCTTAAGGGGCCCACTATTGGTGCATTTACCTTAAATGTGGTGCCAAAACGTGACAATTTATTATAAATATATTTCGCATATAGTTAGAAAACGCCTGGCGTATACTGTAAAAGAGTTTTATTAGGCGATTTTAATATAGATCTCTATTCCGAAGAAGTACTCTGTGGAACAAGAAAGGAAAACACGGTACACTCATGGATTATGATGCCCATTCCAAACAGCATTTAAAATGTCTTTACGGTATAGTTGGAATATGCCTACAGGAAGAATATGCCTGGCGAAGATTGTAAAACAGTCTCAGTAGGCGATTTTAAGATAGATTTCGATTCCAAGGATGTGTTTTATGGTACAAGAAAAAGTTGATTCCTATTTTAACGCCCCCACTCTCGGCAACCTAAAAAATCCCCGTACTTTGGCGAGCTTTGCAGTCATGGGTCTCTGGGAGTTATGCACAAGTTTCAACGTCACTTACGTATTATCCTGGTGGTCCGCCAAGACAAGCAATTTTTCACCAAGATAAATGCCGGGCACATGAAATTGTTGATGGTTTGGAATACGATTGGCAACGTATTTAAAATCTACGAAAAAGTAGTTTGGCGGAAGTGACCGCCGGATAATACGTAAGTACCGTTTCAACGCACCCGAAAGAACAAGGTGATAACTAAAGTAAACAAACTAGCGATAAACGCGCCAGTTAAGAAATTTGAAAACATTTAATTATTAAAACTACATTAATTGGCAATCCAAAATAAATAAAAATGTAACGGCATGCTGTACTTACATGTTGTTCCAAATCGCCATTTTAATTCTAAATTACGATTTCTACATAAATGCAAAAAATTGTCATGGTAACTGCATATGTTTAATCATCGCCTCCTTGGAGAGAGGCGAGGCGTTAAAGTAGGAAACAATATATAAAACGGTGAAGTATAGTTGTGATATACTTGGCGAAGATTGTAAAATAGTTTTTAGTAGGCGATTTTAAGATAGATTTCGATTCCAAAGATGGATTTTATAAAATAAGGAAGAAAAATATAGCACAGTCATGAATAATGATAACACTTTCCAACTTAATGGAATAAGGAAGAAAAATAGGGACGATGCATAAATTATGATACGATTTTAATATATAGCACTATAGTGCGTATTTAAAATCTGAAAGTGTTTCAGATTTTCATCCTTTTTTTTTGGGGGGGGGGGGCAAAATTTTTTTATGGAATGACTAGCAATAAGTCTCAAGGCCAAACTATTGTTTGTGGATTAGATTTGAGCACACCATGTTTTTCACACGGACAGTTATACGTGGCATGCTCTCGAGTGGGCAAACCATACAGTGGGCATCCAGTTTGTTTGTGTTATCTAAAGATGGGATAACAAAAAATATTGTATACTCTATTACCTTAAGGGATTGATATTATTTTTTAGTAAAATTATTGTAATTAGCGATATACTATATAAATTTAAAGAATAAATTACAATGAATTAAAAATATAAATGTTTGGTATTGCGTTATTTTTATATTCCAGCATGGTTCACAGCGCTCCATGCCTCTTCCACTCATATACCACATCCTCACACACTTACAATAAGTTAGTCATTTCTTTCTACTAAAATAATCCTAGGAATAATTTATATGGCAAAACAACGTTTGCTGGGTCAGCTAGTAGGTTTAATAAATTTTAACCAAGTATTCGGTATTTGGCCTAATATTCGGCTAGAATTTTAACCGAATATTCGGTATTTGCTATTTGGCAAAATATAGTATTCGGTGTATCCTTACAGCATAACTAGTTCTTTTGCTGGGATGCATGTAGCATAATTTACAGGAACACTCAAAATAATTCAAATAAAAAAAGTTTGTACATGTTCTGTAAATAAAATATTTTTATTATACAGCATTTTACATTATTTCTTTTTTTTTAAATATAATTTGGCCCCATGCATGCTGGTGGAATGTCCCAAATAGGAAGGTACTTTTGGGGATTTTTCTTGGAAACTGTTGTACCTTCAAAAAAAATGTTTTTTCATAATATGAAACTACTATGTTGATAGTATATCTCCATGCTTATAGTTCTGTGGGAAGTCGACTTCAGCTATACCAATGCTTCGAAATTGCATAAATTAGCGTTAAGGACCATGTTAAGGCGCCCCGTACTGTGGAGCCTTCAAAAATTTTTAACATTGGATTCACTTTATATGAAGATTTTTAACTGCACTTTGCAAAAAAATTTTCTGTATCGCTTCAGAGCCTCAATTTAAAGCATTCTTAACACTGTATTTTTTATGAAATTGAGGGTATTTTGGGAGGCCCTTATTTGGGGATCTGACTATTTTCGAATGAATTTTCGATTTGAGATGTTAATACCCAAAGTATATTATCAGATAAAAAGAAAAAATTCCCTGAAGCACCTCAGAGCCACAGTCGAGACAATAATGTGGCAAAAATGGCAATAAATTATTTCGACGTCACTCGTCTGGGGTACTTGGACCCCTCATAACTCCAAAACTAAAAGAGGTAAATCAAAAATATCTCGGATTTGTTCTTTCCTTGGGTAAGGCAATAGAAGAAAAAAAATCATGAAATTCTGAGATGATAATGGAAACTTTTTTCTTTTTTTGCCCGATTTGCTCTTGCAATGCCTCTTAATTATGGTATGGTACACACAGAGACACATATATTTATCTATTTAATTATTTATTAATATCCGATTAAAAATTTTGATAACCATTTAAATTCTTGATTTGCGATGGCTGAAATTCAAAGTTTAGCATTTATTAAAACTAATGTTTCTTTTTAAGTTAAGCAAAGTACCATCTATACTTTATTTTGTTGTTGTCATCTTTTCAAGCCCAGTGGCATAATGGTTAGCATGCCGCGCTGCCGTCCCACAGGTCCGGGATTCGAATTCTGGACTGGCGAAGATTGACTCAGCCTTTCATCCCTTGAGTGGGTGGATAAAATGAGGACCAAGCTTGTTTGGGATCAAACACTGGGGGCTTCGTGTCAAGCTGACCACCTGTCCGAGGCATATACATCCGCACCCTTAGTCCATGGTCGCAAAGATGCAGTTGGGTAGCACAGGCCTTGGCCCCCGGAGAGGCTCTTGCACCACTGTTTGACTTATTGCCATCTTTTCAGCATGTTTTATTAAGTGAAACACTCTAGATACCTGCATAATTTTTAAATATTCATCCAAAATGTAAAACTATCATAAGTATAAACTAAATGAAGCACCACTGCTATGCTTTATTTAATTTAAACTTTCATTAAATTAAAAATTCAGTGGTTCCTACTTTAACGTCCCCACTCTCACCAACCTAAAAAATGGATCTCTAGGAGTTATGCACACGTTTCAAATCGGGAATAATTCCGTAAGCGGGGCAGGTTGTGTTGGTAACTTCTTTTGTCGCCAATGTCTAACCTTGGCGACTCTTTTCTCGCCAAACATAACATAGGTAGTAGCAAAAACCCAAAGCTACAAAACACTTATCTAAACACCTTATTAAAACATACACATACTTCAAATGCAATAAAAAATAAAATAAACACAAACTATACACACATTAACTAAACACTCAAAACTTAACCAGCAGTTCTCAACCTTTTAACGTCACGCCCCCCCCCCCCCCCAACAAAGGCTAACTTACGGTGGTGCCCCCCCTCCTCACATTTTTCAGCATACATTCACTTTTTTTTTATCTTTAACAATGAACATTTAGTTGAATTTTCTACAAAATAATGTTATCAGCAAAGTTTGAATGAACATTTTCAGCGAAAATGGATAGATTTTTGTATAAAAATGAGAATAAATAAGATGATTTTAAAAAAAAATGTGCATCACTACTTGCTCTTAGTTTTTTCTCTCGCCCCACAGGTTGAGAAACGCTGACTTACACTACTAAAATCATTATAAAATCAAAACTCATTACAAACAACTCAAATCCTCATCTACTGATTCACATTAAATTAAAAAATGTACGCTCATTCTGCATACAGACAACAACCCCATGTATCAAATAAAAGTATTCATGTTTCTTAGAAGCTTAAAAATGTCCATCTATCATTCCCAATTAACAAAAAATAACACAAAATACTGTTGTTGTTGTTGTTGTGTCCATGGATAGACGACACTATCGACGACCACACACGATGTGGGACCAACCACCACCTGAAATCGGCACCCCCCAGAGGTATCATTTAACAACTTGTAGGACATCGAAGCCACGACAGATTTTACGTGCACCAGCTCCCTGTAACATACACAGTCCCACAGTAGTCGTGTTGAGAGGAAGTTGACCCTCACAAGCACTGGCCAAGCCAGATGCTGCTTCAAATGCCATGTTGTAATGGGAACGGAGTTTAGCGCCCAGACCACAGTGGGACACACAAAATACTAAAACCTTTATATAAATACGCAACCATAAAACAATAAAAATTCTCAATGTTGAACCAATATACACTACAGAAAGAAATAAACATTTAAATAAACAAAAGCACATACCTCCAATTTTTCACTAAATTCCTTGTTTAACGTACACACATACTTTCTTATTTATTAACAACAAACCTTTATCACGAAATAAATCCATCAAATACCATTCAAATAAGCAAAATTGTCAACCTAGCATGCCACGATATATTCATCACAATTTTCATCTTTATACCAATATTCACTTTGTGTGAGGTTAAACATCTTAAAAGAAATTCATTTGAGCTCAACACAACTTTTCTACATTTAATAAAAAAATGACCATAAAATTTTATTTCCTAAAAAAATCCTTTCAAAAACTTCAAACAGCATTTCACAATAAACAAATGTTACATTGCCAGTCGTGCCACGTTCAGACAAAAGGGTTACTGTAACATTCTTTCAACCAATCACATAAATCCTCCAGAGTTATTTGGTTTCCAGTTAATTTCTTAGAACCAATCACACAATTTCTTATGACATCATGGAACAACAACACAACTCTGCACAAGGGTTGCTAACAGTGGCGGCTCGTGGGATACAGCAAGTACAGCCGGGCTGCACTTAAAATTATCAACAAATACTTTAAAATAATTTATTCTACTAACTTTCTTAAATTCAGATTAGAATTATGGAATTTCTATGATAAATTTTTAAAAAATCTAAACAAAAACAAAACAACGTGTTGTAGTAACTGCCGGATCGCTCATTCAGAAAAAAGCCCTTTAATCTTCCCACAATTCAACTGTGAGTCTTGGTACAGCCGAGGCCTCCGAGAGAGGAGAAAGAATCTTTCTCCTCTCTCCGAGGCCTCGGTACAGCCCTCATAGCCGATCAAGAAATTGGCAGCACCGTTGCCATGGCAACGAGTTTGTAAGCAGTCTCTCTGGCATAGGGAGTTAGTAGCTAAGTACAGCTGATGAAAGATTTTCAAACGACGGCTGCAGTGAATTCGACTGACTGATTGGCTCGAGAAGTGAGGGAGGGGTACGGAGAATATATGTTCGGAAAACTCTGGACTTTATATTGCTGAATTTATCAAGAAGGTAAGCCTGGATAGACGCTTATGAATGGACAATGACCCATCAAAGCAGTATTTTTTTTTAAGTAAGCAAGAACTGGCATTTAGAGGACATGGCGAGCGAGAAAATTCTTTAAACATGGGAAATTTTAAAGAGCTTTTAAAATTATGGATATCTGAATTAAAACAACGCCTTTTTATGAGGACATCACTGACCGATTCGCAAGTTTAAAAGAAAGGAGGATTGATTTGACTTATAAAAAATAAGTAAGTTTTCTTTTTTTTTTTTCTTTCCTTCTGAAGTTATCGTTACAAAAGAAAATTCTAAGGAAACTTCAAATCAGACACGGATTAATGCAATTTTGAGGATAAGAGCGGCTGGTTGAAATTTATGTAAATTTTATGGAAGTAAAATAGGATCTCTTGCATTTTTTATGAAATTTCTTTTTCCTCGGTGAGGGCTTAATCCGTTTTCGAATTCAGTAACAAAGATTTTCCATTCCTGTGGGGAGGAAGGGGGGGGGGAGCTCATATGCTTCCGGCTGCACTAACAGTTTTGACCACGGGCCGCCACTGGTTGCTAAATACCTCTTCTCGATTAGCAATGCTGACAAGCCTGTTGACTTATCATAAGCTTTGGCGACCTGCCACTGCTTACAGTATATATCCGTTCAACGCTCCCAAAAGAACTAGATGAAAGTGAATAAAATAGCGATAAATTCACCAGTTAAGGAATATGAAGACACTTAGTTAATAAAACTACATTAATTCATGATCCCCCCCCCCCCCCCTCAAAAAAAGAAAAGTGAATAAGTAATGCTGTACTTGCATGTTGTTCCAAACCGCCATTTTAATTCTAAATTTCAGTTGCCACATAAATACAAAAAAGCATCATGGTATGTCTGCATATGCAAAAAATGAAAAAAAAAAAAGAC
Source organism: Cheiracanthium punctorium (assembly GCA_038373885.1). Classification (NCBI taxonomy): domain Eukaryota; kingdom Metazoa; phylum Arthropoda; class Arachnida; order Araneae; family Cheiracanthiidae; genus Cheiracanthium; species Cheiracanthium punctorium. The sequence goes on along the minus strand of JAWZYV010000652.1, from coordinate 640 downwards.
TTCTACTATGCACTTAAAAGGTAACTAGATTTATTTCCTTCCTTTTGCTTTTGAAGGAAACAAATAAGTACATTCACCTGTGTAATCAATCCCTTGTCAGATGCCTAGATCATACATTATTTATAAAAGTACAATGTCCCTCTAGATCCCTACTTTTGCACCCTTTTTTTCAAATTCCATTGATCAGTAGAAACTGGAAAAGACCCCCCCCCCGAAAAAAGAGGTACCTGCCATGGGTGCCGGCAGAATATTTCCCATGGGGGGGGGGCAAAGACTACTTCAACGTATGGTTACCATGTTGGAAAGAGCAAAAAAGCAAGGGAAAACACTGAATACAAAAATCCAGGGGGGCATTGCCCCCCCTTGCCCTATGCTGCCGTTCCCATGGTACCAGCAGATACACCTGCTTTGTACAGAACATGCATCTGAATATAGGACAATCATTGACTAGCAGCAGACTGCCTAAATGAAAGGAAAATACACTCTCAACCACCTTTTAATGATTATTTTTCAGAGGATGTGATCAGTAATTGGTGGCAAAATGTTTCAAAAGCTTGTGAAATCTCCAGTTAACAGGGTTTTCACTACCGGAAAAGAAATGGGTGAGATTTTTAAAAAAATGAGTGAGAATTTCTTACTG